>JAJUPC010000534.1:0-222399 GCA_023614405.1 Avena insularis | reverse complement strand
TGTTCTTTTAACATACCACATATGGATCACCATGTCATTGCATGTGTGTTCTTCTCGTACACCTATGGATCCACCAGTGTCATTGCATGTGTGTTCTTTGTGTTTCTTCGGAGGTCATTTGCATGTATTTCTTTCACATACCACCCTATGGATCCACAGTGTCATTGCATGTGTTTCTTTTACAATCCACCATGGATCCCACCAGTGTCATTTTGCATGTGTGTTCTTTTAAGTAACAACAACCAGGTCATTTTTGCACTGTGTGATCTCTTCACGCCACCACCTATGGATCCACCCAGTGTCATTGCATGTGTGTTCTTTTAGGCCCTGTGTCTGAGTCATTGAAATGTGTGTTCTTATCACATACCACCTATGATCCACGGTGTCATCATGTGTGTGTTCATTCGTAATCCACCTATGGATCACAATGTCAGCTGCCTGTGTGTTCTTTTAAGTAACAACAACCAGAGTCATTTTACATATATGTTCTTCTCACATACCACCTATGGAATCCACAGTGTCATTGCATGTGTGTTCTTTTACACTAACAACAACCAAGTCATTGCATGTATTATTTTCTTTTCACATACCACATATGGATCCACAATTATCATTGAAATCGTGTTCTCTCACGAGAGACACACACGGATCCACAGTGTCATTGCATGTGTGTTCTTTCACTATGACAACCCAGGAGTCATTGCATGTGTGATCTCTTACATACCATCTATGGATCCACCAAGTGTCATTGCATGTGTGCTCTTTTCACAATCCACCCATGGATCCACCAGTGTCATTGCATGTGTGATCATTTAAGTAAAAACAACCAGTGTCATTGCTTGTGTGGTCTCTTCTGCAATCCACCTATGGATCCACTAGTGTCATTGAAATTAACCATATTTATTTTTCTAATTCACCCTTGGATCCACCAATTAATGTCATTGCATGTGTGTTCTTTTTAAGTAACAACAACCAGTCATTTTTGCATGTGGCCATTTCTTTCACATACCACCTATGGATCCACCAGTGTCATTTGCATGCGTGCTCTCTTTACAATCGACTCTGGATCCACCGGTGTCATTGCATGTGTGTTCTTTTTAAGCCAACAATGACTAGTGTCATTATGTGTGTTCTCTTGAGAGACCACACATGCAGATCCTATAATGTCATTGAAATGTGTATTTTCCCAAAATCCACCCCTTAGATCCACAGTGTCATGCATGTGTGTTCTTTTAGAAACAACAACCAGTCATTTGCATGTGATGCTACATACCACCTATGGATCCACCGGTGTGTTTCTTGTATGCTCTCTTCACGATCCACCTACCGGATCCACCAGTATGCATTGCATGTGTTCTTCTTAGTAACAACAACTGGTGTCGTGCATGTGTGTTCTCTTTAGAGACCACACATGGATCCTAGTGTCATTGCATGTGTGTTCCTTTTACTATGACAACAAGAGTCTGAAATATGTACTCTCTTGAGAGAGACACACATGGATCCCTGATGTCATTGCGTAACATGTTCTTTTCACAATCACCCTGGATCACCAGTGTCATTTTGCATATGTGTTCTTTTAGTAACAACAACGAGTCATTTTGCATGTGTGATCTCTTCACATACCACCTATGGATCCACCGGTGTCATTGCATGTGTTCTTTTTAGTAACATATACAGAGTCATTGAAATGTGTGTTCTTCTCCACACTATCTATGGATCCACCAGTGTAATTGCATGTGTATTCATTTCACTAACAACAACTGATCATTGAAATGTGTGTTCTCATACCACATATGGATACAGTGTGATTTAAATGTGTGTTCTCTAGAACCACCTGGATTATAGTGTCATTGCATGTGTTCTTTTTAGTAACAACCAGAGTCATTTTGCATGTGTTCTTTTCACATACCACATATGGATCCACCAGTGTCATTGCATATGTGTTCTTTTCCCAATCCACGATGGATCCACGGTGTCATGGGATCTCAACGGTAATAGTACATGTATGTGTTCTTTTAGTAACAGCAGGAGTCATTTTTGCATGTGACTTTTCTTTTTCACATACCACCTATGGATCCACAAGTCATTTCATGTGTTTTCTTTTCGTCCACCATGGATCCCACCAGTGTCATTTTGCAATGTGTGTTTCTTTTTTAATGTAACAACTAGAGTCATTTGCATGTATTGTTCTTTTACACAGCCACCACCTATGGATCCTGAGTGTCATTGTATGTGTGTTCTCTTCACAATCCACTCCTATGGATCCACCTAGTGTCATTGCATGTGTTCTTTTTAGTAACAACAACAGGTGTCATTGCATGCGTGTTCTCTTTAGAGACCACACGGCGGGATCCTACACTTTCCTCTTCCATGTGTTTTTTTTTAGTAACAACAGTGTGTTGCATGTGTATTTCTCTTCCCCAATCCACTATGGATCCACCAGTGTCATTGCATATTTGTTCTTTTTAAGTAACAACAACCAGAGTCATTGAAATGTGTGTTCTTCTCATACCACCTGTGGATCACAATGTCATTGCGTGTGTGTTCCATTTCACTAACAACTTCCAAGTCATTTGCATGTGTGATCTCTTGTACCACCATGGATCCTGATGTCATTGTGTGTGTATTTATTTTTAGTAACAACAACCAGAGTCATTGAAATGTGTGTTCTTCTCACATACATCTATGGGATCCACCAGTGTCATTGCATGTGTGTTCATTTCACTGCTAACAACTAGAGTCCATTCAAATGTGTGTGTTCTTCTCACATACCACATATGGATCCACGATTATGATTTAAATATTATCTGAGAGACCACACATGGATCCACCAATGTCGTACATGTGTGTTCATTTTCACTAACAACAACCAAGTCATTGAAATGTGTGTTCTTCTCACATACCACATATGGATCCACAAGTGTGATTTAAATGTGTGTTCTCTCACAGAGACCACACATGGATCCCCTCGATGTCATTACATGTGTTCTTTTAAGTAACAACAGTCATTTTGCATGTGTTGACTTATTTTTCACATACCACCTATGGATCACTAGAGTCATTGCATGTGTTTTTCTTTTCACAATCCACCATGGATCCCTAGTGTCATTTTACATGTGTGTTCTTTTTAGTAACAACAAGCGAGTCATTTTGCATAATGTGTTCTTTTTACGCATCCTGCAAGTGGATCCCATAGTGTCATTCATGTGTTCTCTTCACAATCCACCTATGGATCCACTAGTGTCATTGCATGTGTTCTTATTGGCTGTCTTATTGGTAGCATTGCTTGTGTGTTCTCTTTGAGACCACATTGATCCCTACTCTCATTGCATGTGTGTTCTTTTTAGTAACAACGACGGTGTCATTACATGTGTTCTCTCTTCACAATCCACCTATCAATCCACCGGTGTCATTGCATATGTGTTCTTTTTAAGTAACAACAACCAGAGTCATTGGAAATGTGAGTTTCACTTCTCATGCCACCTATGAATCCACCAGTGTCATTGCATGTGTGTTGTTTCACTTTCACAAAGTCATTTTGCATGTGATCTTCACATACCTATGGGATACAGTGTCGTGCATGTGTGTTCTTTTTAGTAACAACAACCAGAGTCATTGAAATGTATGTTCTCACATACCACCTATGGATCCACCAGTGTCATGCATGTGTGTTCATTTCATAATCCACCTATGGATCCCCGATTAATACATTGCATGTATTATTCTCTTCACAATCCACCTATGGATCCACAGTGTCATTACATGTGTTCTTTTAGTAACAACAACGAGTCATTGAAATGGTGTTCTTCTCACATACCCACCTATGGATCCACCAATGTCATTACATGTGTATTCATTTCCTATAACTTCTGAGTCATTTGCATGTTGTGATCTCTTCACATACCACCTATGGATCCACGGTGTCATTACGTGTGTGTTTCTTTTAAGTAACAACAACTAGAGTCATTGAAATGTGTTCTTCTCACGCCTGCATCTGGATCCACCAGTGTCATTGCATGTGTGTTCATTTCACTAACAACAACAAGTCATTGAAATGTGTGTTCTCACATACCATATGGATCCGCAGTGTGATTTAAATGTGTGTTCTCTGGAGACCACAGCATGGATCCGATGTCATTCCATGTGTTCTTTTTAATGCTAACAACCAGAGTCATTTTTGCATGTATGTTCTTTTCACATACCACATATGGATCCCACTAGTGTCATTGCATGTGTTATTTTTCACAATCCACCCATGGATCCACACGGTGTCATGGGATCTCCGGGGTGTCATTGCATCACATGTTCTCTTTAGTAACAACCCAGTCATTTTGCATGTAACTTATTTTCAAATACCACCTATGGATCCACTAGAGTCATTGCATGTGTTTTATTTTCACAATCCACCCATGGATCCCACTGGTGTCATTTTGCATGTGTGTTCTTTTAGTAACAACAAGCGGAGTCATTTGCATGTGTTCTTTTCACATACCACCTATGGATCACAGTGTCATTCCATGTGTGTTCTCTTCACAATCCACCTATGGATCCACCAGTGTCATTGCATGTGTTCTTTTTTAGTAACAATAGCTGTGAGTGTCATTGCATGTGTGTTCTCTTTAGAGACCACACATTGATCCTGATGTCATTGCATGTGTGTTCTTTTTAGTAACAACAACCCAGTGTCATTGCATGTTCTCTCTTCACAATCCACCTATGGATCCACCAGTGTCATTACATGTGTGTTATGTTTAGTAACAACAACCAAGTCATTGAAATGAGTTCTTCTCACACTTGGCACCTATGGATCCACAGGTGTGTGTGTCATTACATGTGTGTTCATTTCACTACTTGACTACGAGTCATTTTGCATGTGTGATCTCTTCACATACCACCTATGGATCCACCGGTGTCATTGCATGTGTGTTCTTTTTAGTAACAACAACCAGAGTCATTGAAATGTGTGTTCTTATCACATACCACATATGGATCCACCGGTGTCATTGCATGTGTGCTCTCTTCAAAATCCACCTATGGATCCACAGTGTCATTGCATGTGTGTTCTTTTTAGTAACAACAACCCAGTGTCATTGCATGTGTGTTCTCTTCAGAGACCACACATGGATCCTAGTGTTATTGCATGTGTGTTCTTTTTACTAACAACAAGAAGAGTCATTGAAATGTGTGCTCTCTTGAGAGACCACACATGGATCCTGAGTGTCATTGCATGTGTGTTCTTTCACAATCCACCATGCATCCACAGTGTCAATTTGCATGTGTGTTCTTTCTAGTAACAACAACCAGAGTCATTTTGCATGTGTGATCTCTTCACATACCACCTATGGATCCACCAGTGTCATTGCATGTGTTTTCTGTTTAGTAACAACAACGAGTGGCCCCATTGAAATGTGTGTTCTTTTCAGATACCACATATGGATCCACCAGTGTGATTGAAATGTGTGTTCTCTACAGAGACCACACATGGATCCACCAGTGTCATTGCATGTGTGTGTTCTTTTTAGTAACAACCAGAGCCATTTTGCATGTGTGTTCTTTTCACATACCACATATGGATCCACAGGTCATTCATGTGATTTCTTTTCACAATCCACCCATGGATCCACCGGTGTCATTTTGCATGCGTGTTCTTTTAGTAACAATAACTAGAGTCATTTGCGTGTGTTCTTTGCACATACCACCTATGGATCCACAGTGTCATTGTATGTGTGTTCTCTTCACAATCCACCTATGGATCCACAGTGTCATTGCATGTGTTCTTTTTAGTAACAACAATGAGTGTCATTGCATGTGTGTTCTCTTTAGAAACCACACATGGATCCTGATCTCATTGCATGTGTGTTTTTTAGTAACAACAACCAGTGTCATTCATGTGTTCTTTTTAGTAACAACAGCAGTGTCATTGCATGTGTGTTCTCTTTAGAGACCACACATTGATCCTGATGTCATTGCATGTGTGTTCTTTTTAGTAACAACAACTTGTGTCAATGCATGTGTTCTCTCTTCACAATCCACCTGTCGATCCACGTGTCATTGCATGTGTGTTCTTTTTAGTAACAACAACCAGAGTCATTGAAATGTGTGTTCTTCTCACATCCCACCTATGGATCCACCGGTGTCTTTTGCATGTGTGTTCATTTCACTAACAACAACCAGAGTCATTGAAATGTGTGTTCTTCTCACATACCACATATGGATCCACGGTGTGATTTAAATGTGTGTTCTCTCCCAGAGACCACATGTGGATCCACCAGTCATTGCATGTGTGTTCTTTTAGTAATAACGAAAGTCATTTGCATGTGTGTTCTTTCACATACCACATATGGATCCACGAGTCATTTCATGTGATTTCTTTCACAATCCACCCATGGATCCCACAGTGTCATTTTGCATGTGTGTTCTTTTAAGTAACAACAACTAGAGTCATTTTGCACGTGTGTTGTTTGCACATACCTATGGATCCACAGTGTCATTGTATGTGTGTTCTCTTCTGATCCACCTATGGATCCACTAGTGTCATTGCATGTGTTCTTTTTAGTAACAACAACGAGTGTCATTGCATGTGTGTTCTCTTTAGAGACCACACATGGATCCACCAGTCTCATTGCATGTGTGTTTTTTAGTAACAACAACTAGTGTCATTGCATGTGTGTTCTCTTCATAATCCACCTATGGATTCAGTGTCATTCCATGTGTGTTCTTTTAGTATGACAACAAGAGTCATTGAAATGTGTTTTCTTCTCACATACCACCTATGGATCCACAGTCTCATTGCATGTGTGTTCATTTCACTAACAACTACTAGAGTCATTTTTGCATGTGATCTCTTCACATACCACCTATGGATCCACAGTGTCATTGCATGTGTGTTCTTTTAGTAACAACAACGAGTCATTGAAATGTGTGTTCTTCTCACATACCACCTATGGATCCACCGGTCATTGCATGTGTGTTCATTTGTAATCCACCTATGGATCCACCAGTGTCATTGCATGTGTGGTCTCTTCACAATCCACCTATGGCTCCACCAGTGTCATTGCATGTGTTCTCTTGGAGACCACACATGGGTTGGATCCCTAAGTGTCATTGCATGTGTGTTCTTTTCACTAACAACAACAATTGTCATTGCATGTGTGTTCTTTTCACAATCCACCCATGGATCCACCAGTGTCATTTTTCATGTGTGTTCTTTTTAGTAACAACAACTAGAGTCATTTGCATGTGTGATCTCTTCACATACCACCTATGGATCCACCAGTATCATTGAATGTGTGTTCTTTTAGTAACAACAACGAGTCATTGAAATGTATGTTCTTCTCACATACCACCTATGGATCCACAGGTGTCATTGCATGTGTGTTCATTTCTTAATCCACCTATGGATCCACCAGTGTCATTGCATGTGTGTTCTCTTCACAATCCACCTATGGCTCCACGGTGTCATTGCATGTGTTCTTTTAGTATCAACAACCAGTGTCATTGCATGTGTGCTCTCTTGGAGACCACACATGGATCCTGATGTCATTGCATGTGTGTTCTTTTCACTAACAACCAGAGTCATTGCATGTGTGTTCTTTTCACATACCACATATGGATCCACCAGTGTCATTGCATGTGTGCTCTTTTCACAATCCACACATGGATCCACCGGTGTCATTGCATGTGTGTTCTTTTTACTAACAACAACCTGGTCATTTTTGCATACGTTCTTTTCACATACCACCTATGGATCCACTAGTGTCATTTAAATGTGTATTATTTTCAACTACCACCCATGGATCCACGGTGTCATTGCATGTGTGTTCTTTCACAATCCACCCTTTAGTAACAACGAGTCATTGCATGTGTGTTCTTTTAGTAACCTTGACGGTGTCATTGCATGTGTGTTCTCTTCACAATCCACCTATGGATCTACCGTGTCATTGAAATGTGTATTCACAATCCACCCATGGATCCACCAGTGTCATTGCATGTGTGTTCTTTTTAGTAACAACAACGAGTCATTTTGCATGTGTGATCTCTTCACATACCACCTATGGATCCACAGTGTCATTGCATGTGTGTTCTTTTTAGTAGCAACAGCGAGTCATTGAAATGTGTGTTCTTCTCACATACCATCTATGGATCCACAGTGTCATTGCATGTGTGTTCATTTCACTAACAACAACGGAGTCATTAAATGTGTGTTCTTCTCATACCACATATGGATCCACGGTGTGATTGAAATGTGTGTTCTCTCTGAGACACACATGGATCCTGAGTGTCATTGCATGTGTGTTCTTTTAGTAACAACGAGTCATTTGCATGTGTTCTTTTCACATACCACATATGGATCCACAGTGTCATTGCATGTGTGTTCTTTTCATAATCCACCCATGGATCCACAGTCATTGCATGTGTTTCTTTCACAATCCACCCATGGATCCCACCAGTGTCATTTGCATGTGTGTTCTTTTTAGTAACAACTTGTCATGTTGCATGTGTGTTCTTTTCATACCACCTATGGATACACAGTGTCATTGCATGTTTGTTCTTTTTAGTAACAACAACCAGTGTCATTGCATGTGTTCTCTTGAGACCACACATGGATCCACCGATGTCATTGCATGTGTGTTCTTTTTACTAACAACAACAAGTCATTGAAATGTGTGCTCTCTTGAGACCACACACATGGATCCACCAGTGTCATTGCATGTGTTCTTTTCACTAACAACCGAGTCATTGCATGTGTGAGTCTCTTGAGATGCTACCTATGGATCCACTAGTGTCATTGCATGTGTGTTCTCTTCACAATCCACCTATGGATCCACAGTGTCGTGCATGTGTGTTCTTTTTAGTAACAACAGTGTCATTGCATGTGTGTTCTCTTCATAGACCACACATGGATCCACCATTTCATTGAAATGTGTGTTATTTTCACGAAATCCACCATGGATCCAGGTGTCATTGCATGTGTGTTCTTTTAGTAACAACAACCAGAGTCATTTTGCATTTGTGCTCTTTTCACAATCCATCCATGGATCCACAGGTGTCATTTGCATCTGTGTTCTTTTTAGTAACAACAACTAGAGTCATTTGCATGTGTGATCTCTTCACATACAACCTATGGATCCACAATGTCATTGTATGTGTGTTCTTTTCACTAACAACAACCAGAGTCATTGCATGTTTGTTCTTTTCACGTACATATGGATCACCAGGTGTCATTGCATGTGTGTTCTCTTCACAATCCGCCTATGGATCCACGGTGTCATTGCATGTGTGTTCTTTTAGTAACAACAACCGAGTCATTTTTTCATGTGTGTTCTTTCACAAACCACCTATGGATCCACCAATGTCATTGCATGTGTGTTCTTCTCACAATCCACCCATGGATCCACCAGTTTGATTGGATGCGTGTTCTTTTTAGTAACAACAACCAGAGTCATTTTGCATGTGTGCTCTCTTCACATACCACCTATGGATCCACCAGTGTCATTGCATGTGTGTTCTTTTCAATAACAACTAGAGTCATTGAAATGTGTGTTCTTCTCACCTACCTATGGATCCAGTGTCATTGCATGTGTGTCTCTTCACAATCCACCTATGGATCGAGTGTCATTGCATGTGTGTTCTTTTAGTAACAACAGCAGTCATTTGCATGTGTGTTCTTTTACAAACCACCTCTGGATCCACAGTGTCATTGCAAGTGTGTTCTTTTTAGTAACAATAACAGTCATTTTGCATGTGTGATCTCTTCACATACCACCTATGGACCCACCAGTGTCATTGCATGTGTAGTAACAATAACAAGAGTCATTGAAATGTGTGTTCTTGTCACATACCACCTATGGATCCACCAATGTCATTGGATGTGTGTTCATTGCACTACTGTGACAGAGTCATTGAAATGTGTGTTCTTCTCACATACCATATGGATCCACCAATGTGATTGAAATGTGTGTTCTCTCTGAGAGACCACACATGGATCCTGATGTCATTGCATGTGTGTTCTTTTAGTAACAACAGGGTCATTTTGCATATGTGTTCTTTTGCATACCACATATGGATCCACGGTGTCATTGCATGTGTGTTCTTTTCACAATCCACCCATGGATCCATCGGTGGCATTGCATGTGTGTGTTCTTTTTAGTAACAACCGAGTCATTTTGCATGTGTCTTCTTTTCACATACCACCTATGGATCACAGATTCATTGCATGTGTTTTCTTTCACAATCCACCCATGGATCCCACCAGTGTCATTTTGCATGTGTGTTCTTTTTTAGTAACAACAACGAGTCATTTTGCATGTGTGTTCTGTTCACATACCACCTATGGATCCACAGTGTCATTGCATGTGTGTTCTCTTCACAATCCACCCATGGATCCACGGTGTCATTGCATGTGTTCTTTTTAGTAACAACAGTGTCATTGCATACGCTCTCTTGAGACCACACATGGATCCACATGATGACATTGTATGTGTGTTCTTTTACTAACAACAACAGAGTCATTGAAATCTGTGCTCTCTGAGATCACACATGGATCCACTAGTGACATTGCATGTGTGTTCTTTTACTAACAACAGAGTCATTGCATGTGTGTTCTTTTCACATACCACATATGGATCCACGGTGTCATTGCATGTGTGCTCTTTTCACAATCCACCCATGGATCCACAGTGTCATTGCATGTGTGTTCTTTTAGTAACAACAACGAGCCATTTGCATGTGTGTTCTTTTTACATACCACCTATGGATCCACGGTGTCATTGAAATGTGTTTTCTTTTCACAATCCTCATGGATCCCACCAGTGTCATTTGCATGTGTGTTCTTTTAGTAACAACTAGGAGTCATTTTGCATGTGTGATCTCTTCACATACCACCTATGGATCCACCGGTGTCATTGCATGTGTGTTCTTTTCACCTAACAACAACCGAGTCATTTTGCATGTGTGATCTTTTCACATACCACATATGGATCCACCGGTGTCATTGCATGTGTGTTCTTTTCACAATCCACCCATGGATCCACGGTGTCATTACATGTGTGTTCTTTTTAGTAACAACTAAGTCATTTTCCATGTGTCTTCTTTCACATACCACCTATGGATCCAGTGTCATTGCATGTGTCTTCTCTTCACAATCCACCTATGGATCCACCGGTGTCATTGCATGTGTTCTTTTTAGTAACAACAACGAGTGTCATTGCATGTGTGTTCTTTTACTAACAACAAGAGTCATTGAAATGTGTGCTCTCTTGAGACCACACATGGATCCTGATGTCATTCCATGTGTGTTATTTTCACTAACAACAACGAGTCATTGCATGTGTGTTCTTTTCACATACCACATATGGATCCACAGTGTCATTGCATGTGTGCTCTTTTCACAATCCACCCATGGATCCACAGTGTCATTGCATCGTGTTATTTTAGTAACAACAACCAGAGTCATTTTGCATGTGTGATCTCTTCACATACCACCTATGGATCCACCAGTGTCATTGAAATGTGTATTATTTTCAACTACCGCCGTTGGCCACAAACAATCGGGCCTTGAACTAACTAGCAGCCACTCTGAGCTAGAAGACCCGATCCCGATTGTTGGCGTCGTTGGATCGGGTGCATGGGCGATAGTGATGTCCTTGGCGAGGCGATCGCGAAGTCTATTCAATGAACTGATTGGCCGTGGCAACTTCGCTGGGCCTATGTCCTTGCCTTTATCCTTAACCCGGGGCGAAAAATCAGATCGTGTTCCTTCATCGCCGGGAGAGAGAGGCCCAAACTCAGCTTGCACGTGGCTCAGATGTTAGCCCACTACGGCATACTCGCGCGCCGTTAGCGAGCTTCCGGCGGCTTGATCTCACCTCGCCCGAGGTTCTGTCGTGCGCTCTTGCGCGACAGCGTTAGCGAAGCAGATCGAGGCGCCCGCCGCCCGTCGGGCGGAAGAGAAATGGCACGGTACTGGCGTCTAGCGTACTGGCATGGCTGTTCAGAAAGGCGATCTGCGTTGATTGTATGCGGAACCTACCATGGAGATCCACGAATCTGCGCAACACCGAAGGAGGCGGCGCTTACGGCGATGCTGGGCGTCACGACCTCCAGATTGCTCGATCGCGCCATGAAGAATCCATGATGAGGAGAACGCTGGGAACATCGACATCGATTCGTAGCGGAGGAGGATGGCGGCGGCGGTTTTGCCATCGTCAATGATGGAGGCTAACGGGAGGCGTCATAGTCGATTAGGGCCATAAGCATAAATTAAATCTATGCGGTATCTTAATCGCTCTTTGGATGGGTCACTGAGTCATGGTCGATTATCGTTATAATCTATATATGTTGGCCATGTTTTAGTTGTCTTTGTCTTTGAAACTAGTCGATCGAAACTCGTTCGATCCTGAAAATAAAGTTTGCGCATTCCCTGGCATATCTGATGGGACAATCTGTTGACTACGCTCCAACACTTGAACCATTGTAATTTGGAGTCTTTGAGGAGAAGGGATCGGCGTGTTGTAATAGTCTACTACTCCTGTTAGAGATATAGCTGACTTAGTTTTTTTAAGATATTTAATAAATGTGTCTATGCCCAAAACATGTCTAGATACATGTTTTAGGTTTCTCTGTCTTTCAAACTAATGGGACAATACGCCTGATGGGACAATACGCTGACTCTGCGACTTGATGGCACAACCATAATTAAGGTGCTGTAGAGGATATAGGAATGCAAGGGAGATGGGAACTAGTAGCCATGTCCAAAGCGGTAAAAAATTAATGTAATAATATTTTTAAAATGTAATCTGGTCACATGACCCCATCACGGACACGTTGCCTATGGATATAAATAAAGGCAGCACGGCTGGTTAGTTTCAATGATACAATTCAACATAGGGCGTTCTTGTGCGCATCTTTACTGCTCCTCTTATTAGCCTGCTATTACGCTGCATTAAGCGTGGTGATGAGGGATAATTTTTGATAAAATGGCAAATAAAACAATTTTTAAAGCACCTTTCATCTGGAGAATCGTACAAAGATGAAATTGGCGGATTTATTATTTCTCCTGCAGTTAGCGAAAGATCCTCAAGAACATCCTCAATCACCTCTGCAACTTATTTATATTCTAATACCTCCATTATTTGCCCTTTGTTTCCCGTTCGCTTATCCTTTGCTTCTTTTCACACCCTTTTCTCATGGCACCTCCACTTCTTCATAAATTGGCTGCTTACGTCGTTTTCCTCACGAGTGTTCATCAAATCTTGTATTTGCTCTTAGCTTGATTCTGGTGAAGCCTCATTTTCTGCCACTGGGGGTGTGAAAAGGGACAATAGCATGTGTAACTAGGTTTTGCACAACCTCTTGATATGGCCAAATCCACAACATCGCATTTCCTTTTCCTAGCACCAAGCCTTGGACCTTTATCGGTGGAGGCTACGATCCTTAGCTTTCTAGGCCTCGGTGGCCTCCTAAACCAGTGGTTGAAGTTTGAACCTGGATGGACAATGTCCTAATCATTTTCATGACCCATAGGTGAATACGTTTTACGCATAAGTTGCTGACAAACTTGTCCACGGAGAAATAGTTATGCGACATAGTTCTCTATTTCAGCTCGTTACCTCTAAGCTTTAAGATGAAGTAAATTGCATGGTGACATGGCGGACGATGTCTGCCACTACACATGAACAAGTCTTGTTTCCAATGTCTCTGATGTACCTCCGTTCACTTCCGCTTGTAATGCATAAACCTCGACCAATGTTACGGAACTTTTGACCACCCTCATCTTTATCGTTCTCATTGCCTGGTTCTTGCATTGATAACATAACCACCTTTGGAACTATTTTGTGGCCTAAAATTTTCTTGCACAAATTCTTTGCCTTAAATCTATCTTCACCATTATACAGCATCTTATTGCATCCAACAAAATAACAATTCCAAGTGTCTTCATGCTAGAAATCTTATCATTGAAACTCTACCAAATTATTGCATACAAATCCACCTTGTAACTCACCAAACTTGCTCTGTCCCATAGCTTGGTGTGATGTTCCTCAAGGTATTTTTCACCTTTGGAACTACATACATGTTACGCAAGTAAGTAGCATGCGTGCTTGGGATGTATATGTGTATCTTGATCATACAAGTCCTCTTCAAAGATCTTTCCTTTGAACTTCTTCGTGAAGTTAGTTGCGAGGTGCCGCATGCATTCCTATCAACCCTAGGAAACACATCAACAACATTCTCAAGACCCTCGGATGCACCGGTGTGTATCACCAAGCCTTGAGGTGACGAATTACTTCCCATAGTCTGCACTTGAACCATGTCCAGCTTTCATTTGATTCACCCTCAAGAACTGACATAAGCTATGGGTAGAAGCCAATTATCGCGTCAAAGCACAAGGAGAAATAACATGTCCCACGAACTTCCATGTTAAAAGTTAGCCTATTGCCAAGTATGGCCTGCGTAGTCCTAGGAACCCCTTCAGCATACCTTGAGGCGGACAAAACATCTCTGAAGAATATCTTATCTGCACTTATACACACGGCCCCCTCGAGACCTTCTCTCCTTTCACAACCTCGTAATCAATGTTAACAACACTACCGGTGATGTTTTCTCTACAGAACTTTGAAACTATACAACATGTATGCCTGTCATTCCACTTGCCTTGAATGAAGTCTAGAACCATCTCCTTCCCATCAAAGACTCTATGATAAGGAATCGAGCGTTAAACTTTTGCTAATCTTTGCTCAGGGATTCAGCTGGTCCAATGTTGTGATCCTGCCTCACCCAGTCAAGTATAGTAGGAGCAATCCACTTGAAGTGATCCTTTGGTCTAATTTTACCACTTAAAGAAGTATTAGGGCAGTTGTGTTCCTTCGTGTTTACTTTGATCGCATTCAATAAGAATCCAAATAATTTAGAGCTAGTTATCAGAATAAATATGAGAAAAGGCTGAAACTAAATATAGCTATTGCAACCTGAAATGGGTGTCCACCCCGCATTGGAGATACATGTAATCTCCATTTACACATTACTTTCCCTACGATTGCACCCTAAATCTCTTTTGGTGGCTCTTTTCAATGATAAATTGAACCCAACTCTGATTGCATAGGTTGTAGCTTGCATATCTGCGATCCTCCACATTATCAAAACAGTCCCCTCATCAATTGTAGGATTGTCCTGTCAAAGTGTATCCGCTGTCCACGTCTTGATCGTCATATCTACATCCCATTTCCACATCTTCACATTCCTCTTCCTCATCAGTCCCATAGCCAGGCTCAAAGTTCGAATCAACCAAATATTCCCTACTCTCCATTCTATCAGGGTTAGCAGCCACGTCTGGATATGCTTTCTCATCATCATCTTCACCGCCACATGTTTCAGTGCCTTCATGCTCGCTTGACAAAGCATCATGCTCAAGGAAAAGCTGTACAGACGTCCTGATTTACCAACCCATATCATTGGCATCACCACGGGACTATAAACGCTAATTGGGGTATGCAGATAAGGAATCACAGTTCTTACCTTTCAATGTGGATGCACGTCACCTTCTCCGGGCTCCATACCTCCAAAGCTCTGCACCCCGCTACCTCTCCCCCCGTTTCGTTGTCCTCTGTGCTCTCCAGACTTGAAGGAGATTCTGTGCTCTCCAACTGTGCAGGACCCATATCCGTGCTCTCAAGCCTACATGAGATCCATCTCGGCGGGATCTGGATCGGCGTCATTGGTCCCCCTAACCTAACAGCTCACTCTCGGTTTTCGTTTCTAAGCGCCTAGGCGGTGGGTGGCGGCAAGGAGATAGGGAAGGGAGGAGGGAGGGGCGTGAGGGATGGCGGGGAGGAGGCGGGAGGGCAGCCTAAGGGGACGGCGAGGCAGTGCACACTGGCGGAGTGGCGTAAGCGGCGGGAGGCGAGAGGAGAGGCGGCCTTGAGCTGGTTGCGACAAAGCATGGAAAATTGCACAATAATATGTTGGTGGGCGACACCAGCCCTCGAACACAGGGACGTCTTGCGTAGGTGGAGGAGGCGAGCCACTTTGTCGGAAAACATACCACTGTCGGTAGCACTATACGCAGGGGCGCTTCACGAAATTTTAGCAGGTCCCATGTGGATTTATTTTGGGGTCCCACTTGATCAAAACTTGCATGCAGAATTCAAAGTATTTATTTTAGTAGCTTCTTTCAGAATTCTACGTGTTCGACACGGGCTTCAGCTCGACACGAATTTAGGTCCCATGGAAAATTGCACAATAATGTGTTGGTGGGCGGCACCACCCTCGAACACAGGATGCAGCGCCGTTGAAGGTGGAGGGGCGGGCCCATGAGAAAACATGCCGCGTCGTTATCCTGTTTGATGCCCTTTAAAAAAATAAAACCGCCACGTCGTTATCCCTGATTTACGATGGTGTTGCTACACTCGACGGTACATGGTGGCATATAAATAATATCATATAAACATAAGGGCACAGATCGTCAACATTTCTAAAATGAAACCCGGTCCCGTCTCCTACTGTCTGGTACATTGCCCGATGAGGTGGATAGTCACGACCGATCTTTTTATCGTTCGCCTCTTATGCTGAGAAGGAAATAAAAGATTGAGCTGTTAATGCAACGAGTGTCGAATTATTACCCTCTAAGGAAATGAAATGGTTATTTTCCGTGCCGTAGTCCAAACCTCATGGGTCTTTCACTCCCCTTCTCCGACTAACCACAGTTCACCTTGTGCAGCTCCTCCGCACCACCAACTAGGGTAACATGGCCCCGCCTAAGCCGTGCGCCATGTGACAGCCACGGCGGGTATTTAGCCCCTCTAAGGCAGGCCATGAAGCTCTACTTCAAGGCGGTCTCCCATTGCCCTACCGGTGGATGATTTTCCCAAATGTGCCGAATCGGCCGCGGCGGCGACTATGCCGTCGTCGGCGCCAGATGCGGCAAGCAAGGCCAAGAGAGCGATGAGGAGAAATCGCACGGCGGCATTACGGCATGCTCTAGGTAATGGGAACAAAGTGCGTATCAAATCATTCATGAGAGCATGCCGCCGCCGGTACACACTCGAGCAGGAAGCACCAAGGTCTAGGAACTCTGGCGTCCAGCAGTAGCAGACTACCTTACCTCGATGGGGTAGGTGGGAGAACGCCGAATCATCCTCGCACCATCAAAGGCCGTGCGTGGCCACGACCAGCGTCTACACTCGGCATCTTTGGATTGTTGACGGTAGGAGCGGTGGCGGGCATCGACTCAACCGAATTCAGGTTCGAGTTCGCGGACCTCGATCACGAGAAGGAGATGTCAATTTCCGTTTGAAGAAATCGTTCGTGGCGGATGGTCCAACTGAACCGGGACTGGCGCACACAAATCGCTCGTGTATGAACAATGCAGATTTCTTGTAGTTTGGCGGGAAGGCAATAGATCAGTTTGAGTTAAATGATCAAAGAACTTATGTCCTCTTAAGGCAATTGGCCAGCCAACTTTTCTAGTGGAGATCTGTAGTTTCTTCAGTGCAGAATAGTTAAGTTCAGACTGAAGAATGACTTTTGTAGATGAAATGCTGATGAATTGTTCTATAAACTAGTAGGAAGTTTAGCCCACTTTTGTGCAGGTATAAGACCCTTTTGTATGGAAGTACTACAGTTGTAAGCAAATACTATCAAGTACCTATTTCCTTCAATTACTAGTCGTGGTTCAATCCAGTTAGCGGCATCTTTTATCGGACTACAAATTTTGTGTCTGTACATCTTTGTAAACCATTTTTTCCTTTGTCTTGTGTTGCCTGCAAAATGGTCCTGCAGTTCAACGTGTTACAAATGTAGCTACCTTGTACTCCCTTCGTTTCAAAATATAAGATGTTTTAGCTTTGTGAATGAAGTGTATCTAGTCCCCTTTTAGTATGTAGGTTCATCTAGGTTTAGAAAGCACCATCACTAAAAGATGTCTAGATACGCTCCATTCACAAAGCTAAAACATCTTATATTTTGAAATGGAGGGAGTATGAAGAGGAGATGGACTACATTTTCACGGCATCCAGAATTGACATTGCTCATTGCGGACCACCCTCTTTCATGAGGTTATCCTTGGTTATTCACAGAAATTATAAAGGCGGTGTTGACTACATCGATTCAAACTATTACACGCACACAAACTACATCAAATTCATTACCCACACATACTACATCGATTCAAACTATTACACACATACTACTTCAAACTATTACACACACGTACTACATCGATTCAAACTATTACACATTTTTAGTCGATGCTAACTTCCTACTACGCTCTCCATACTACAAATTCATTAGCCACACATACCACGGCAATTCACTAGAGCTCTGTCTTCACTCGAGGGAAATCAGAACCACTAGCTCGTCCAAGCCCGGTCCCCCACAGCTGTGCCCGTCGCCAAAGCGGTGGCGGTCCTGCCATCGATCCTTCGGCCAACACTACAAGGCATTTAGGCGCTTTCTAGCAGCCTCTTCGGGGCCCTGAATGCCATATACCGAGTCCAGAACCTCCTCCAGGTGGATGATGACCGGGTGCTTCCAGCAAAGCTATCGCCCTGCCCTGCTTGGAATCTGCACCTCGTACATCTTAGGAATGGCGTCAGGATCTTTCAACCACGCCTTTACCTCGATGACCCATCTGTCGCTCGGTGGCACGATTTCCACCAGCTCGCCGCCAAAATCCGACGACCGCGAGGGCCTCGGCTCCCAAGCATCCAATGGGAGGCCGTCAGCGAGTTTGGAGAAGAAAGCGAAGCTGCCCTAGCGATCGTCCCACCCACAGTGCGATGCCAACGCATGAAGCTCATTTTCTCCTGCGGCACTCGAAAGAGCGAGAAGAATGCAGAACACGCTTGTCCGAGCTATGCTCGAATCGAATCGAAAAAATCGGAATGGCGGCGCGCATACCTCAATGTTGACCTCATTTACGTCGATCCCAAATGAGACCTGAAAGCCGACAGCAACTCTGCCGGCGACACGGCGGGACGGACGCCCAGCACGGTGGCCATGGGAGCATGGTCGTCGAACTGCTGTGCTAGGGCTACCATGCCTGGTCTTGCAGACGCAACTTCGAGGCGGTCGCTGGCCTGGATCGCCGGACGGGATGCGCTCCGCCGTTCGAGAAGGACTAGACAGAGGCGAGATATTAGTCCGGTGACGCGAAGCTCCGATATGGCGGACGATGCAACATTGACGGCTGCGAGCTTCGAGTAGAGGTGTGGGAGGTTGACCGAACATGGCGGAGATGCAAATTAGAGCAAGTCTGAGCTCCGATCTGAGACGGCAGCCGGGCCGAGCAAATGTTATGGGGAGGGCGGAGAGAAGACTAGAGCGAGCAAAGAAATAGATCTAAATCCACTCGGGGATCTGGTCCACGAGGGTAAGCTAGTCCATGACCGCAAAAGATAATAGGGAATCGACATGGCGGGCCAAGAAGAGTTGACCTAATGGCGGTATTTGAGTTCAATCGTTTTAAATGCGGTTCAAACGACCGTTTGGTAGTTACATTTGTATTCACCCCATTTGGCCCTTACGGACAATTGGCGAATCTACTATGGCCCCTCCGCGATTGATGGCAACTCGGGTATCATGGGCGCCACCCACCAAGTTTGGTACCACAAGCGAACATTCCTCGGTTCTGGTGGTGATGCGCCTCACGGTGGCGTGGTCTCGCGATGGTGGTGTTGCTTGACGGCCAGCGTGTTTGTTGGCTCACTCTTTGGGCAAGTTGTGGCCCCACATTGTTCTTTGTGAGCTTCTACTCGAGGCTACATATTCTTCGTAATGGTCGTGCTTGCTGCACGATGCGTTGTAGCTGTGGTGTGGAACGGTAGTGCCATCGGGATGGCTTGAGAGGGACAATCGGTATGCTATCGGTGGCTACTCGCACGGTTGGGCACGATAGTGCAAACCTGATGATGTGCCAGACGATGTTGAGCCCTCTTGTCGAAATGAACGCTCCTACTCTTGCAAGGATCTTCTATCGGTGGCGTATGCCCAGTATAGGTGCTCCTTGAGCTGTTTCCCTAGCTGCTCTGGGCTAGAGGAAAAAGATGAACTACTCCCCATGTCCAATCTAGAGAACTTCTCACTTTTCATTGTCTACCTAGAACCCTAGCACTACCTTCCCTTATATAC
Source organism: Avena insularis (assembly GCA_023614405.1). NCBI lineage: Eukaryota > Viridiplantae > Streptophyta > Magnoliopsida > Poales > Poaceae > Avena > Avena insularis. The sequence continues at coordinate 202,275 of JAJUPC010000534.1, read as the reverse complement.
TGGTTGGGAGAGGTAGTTTACAAAGCAGGCTCTAAGGTTTACTGTTTGGATTCGGGTTTACAAGTGGGCGGCTAGGCGTCCGAATAGTAGGCACGGTCGATCAAGCCTTCGATATAGTGGGATAGACGCTCGTTGTCCTAGCGCCTTCGCTTTACTCGTCAGCTAGTGCTTTCTCCATCAGCCGGTGCTTTCTTCGTCAGCTGGGGCTTTACTCGTCAGCCAGAGCTTTACTGTCACCTCTAACTTTGGCATTATGTCCAGTAGCCGACCGGGTGAGCCACCGTCCGATCATAGATGCGCTCAGCAAGGAGCGTCACCTCTACCGTACCTTGGCCAGCGGATCCGAGGCGGCCGGCTAGGAACGCCCCCCCAGCCGGTTCTTCTGGCCACTCGGCTAGACGGGCCATCCGAGGAAACATGAATGCGGACCGGGTGGAGATTTCCACCTGGCTGTGGTTCCTTGTCTTGGGCCCAGACGGCCAGAGCTCCTTGGAGCCGGCCAGCTGAGCCTGTCTTGGCCTACCCGGGGGTCATCCCCTCGATACTAGTCCCCGAGCGCGTTGGGACTTCGCCTCGTGGAGAAGTTCTTGCGTGCTCATTGGACGAATTTGAAATGATTGGTGATGCAGAAACTAGTTATTGGTTTTGTCTTGTAGTTCTTGTCTTCTACTGGCTTGAGATTCTTCGTTGTTTACCAGCTACGGAGCCGATGGCCCACCCACAGGGTGTGAGCGGTAACTTCATGGACCGGCTGCCGCATCCGGCCGGGAGATGAATCGCCTGTTTGCTGTCATCATTGCCCGCATCAGCCATGCCTGCCATTTCTAGCGTGCATCGCGTTAGTTTGACCTCTTGGCCCGCCATGGCAGTTTTTGGTAACTACGTGCATGCCTTCATCATTGCGGTTTCTTGGAGATCGTGGGCGCGGTTTGCCTCCCCGCCAGAACTCCTATGGGATCTTCCGTGGAGGCTACCGGCACATGCGATTTGCAAGCGTTGGAGGAAGTGGGGCATTGCTTGCCACGCGTGGTGGGTGGGAGGCGTTGTCACACCCCCTCTGCCTTGATAAATAGGGGCACAGGGGAGTTGTTTCTATCACTTCTTCTTCTTACGCTCGCTGCTTCTACCCCCCTTCTCATTCTGCCTTCTCTGTGCTTGTTTGCGCCACTGTTTCTTTGTTGCCGGTGTCAGCCCTCCTCCCCCGTGCTTCTCCAACACGGACGCCGCCATCGACAAGATGCTGCGAGAGCATGCTGGCAGGTGGTGCAGCTCCTACGTGACCGAAGAGCTCGTGCAAAAGTACCGGCGGGGGAAATTCCTCCGGCCGGAACGCCGGTGAAGGACCACCGAACACCGAGGGCGATCTGGTGCCCAACAGCTAGGAAGTAGTCACCGGCACAGTGGGGCCGTGTATTCCTCACCACTTTGCCCGTGGCCTCGGTGCCGCTAAGGAGTTCATCTGGAGCTGCTAGTCTCCTTTGACCTCCAGCTCCATCACTTGGGGGCCAACACCGTCGTGATGCTGTCGCACCACGTGGCCTGTTGCAAGGCCTAGCTCGGTGTTTACCCTGATGCAGCGAACTTCTTGAAGTTCTTCCACTTCAAGGTCCAGGTGGTGGGGAAGGGCGGGACGCTAACGGAGACGGGCTGCTGCGCCATCTACCCACGACCGTCAATGGTGATGCCGCGGCTAGACTTCCTGGACACCATCAAGCTATGGCAGCGCTCCTACGTCTACGTGTGCAACGCCACCGAGGTTGATTGGATCAAGATCCCGATCTTCGCAAACGTCCCCTCCACCTGGAAGGCCTGGTCTGTCTAGAACTTGGGTGCCCAGGCGGACATCGACCGGATGGTCGCCCGGCTGGCGGTGCTGGTGGAGAAGGAGCACCTCACCGCCTGGGACATTCTGCTTTCTTGGATGGCGAGCCGTGTGCTCCCGCTACAACAACGGTCGCACAAGATGTGCCATCTCTCCGACCATCTTGATCCCACTAGGGTCTCCCGACTGGACGTGCCGTTCACGGCCCTTCGCGAGCGGCTCACTGCCATCTCGAAGGAGACACTGGCGGAGGACTGGTAGTTCTCCTGTCGGTCGTACCACCGCAGTCGGCTGCCACCGAAGGTAACCTTTCCTCTTCTTCTCCAGGTGAATTTTCCCAAGGAATTTTTGTTTCGTGCTTCTTATCTTCCCCTGTTGAGTATCTCTTTACGGCACAGCTAGCGAAGGACGGCATGGGGGACGGTGAGCTCCCTCTCTTTTCTGCGGACTTCAAGCCTTTAAAGTACCTGCAGACGAAGCCGGAGCGGTTCCCCACCCGGGCTGACGAGGGCTGTGAGTTCCCACCCAGTGAGAAACCTTTCCCTGTCCCTGTCTGCCTTGCTCCTCTTGTGTTAGCCATAAACTTTATATTCTGTCTGCGTGTTGGAATAGCCGCGCATGGCGAGGATGTGGATCTGGCTGAAGATGCCATGCCCAGGGCCAGGGGGAAGCGGGCCGCCTCGACCAGCGCCACCTCGGCTGGAGGTGGCGCAAAGAAGAGCCGCTGCCCAAGGACTATAGCTGACACACCGAGCATCGTCGGGTACGTGCTCTTGCACCCTTTGCATGTAGTAGTAGGCTTCGACTTGCTCATCACGCCCTTATCCTTTGTGTAGTGAGGAGATGGCCTTGCCCGGCTCCATGACCATTGCCACCGCGTCCGCCTCTCCACCTGTCGGGGCTGAGGGCTCTACTGCGTCGGCTGTGGCTCCCAAGGCTACACCCGCTAAGGCTGCTGCGGACGCGGTGGAGGCGGTGCCACCGGCTGCGCCCATGACGCTGCACCGGGCCAGCACCATCTCCCGGCTCGCTGAGGCGCTCTTGCCTAGGCATGGTGGTGCGGTCGCCCCTCCCTTGGCCTGACGGCGGGGGCTGGTTCCGCTGCCTACCGGGTGGAGGAGCCAAGGAGGTGCTCGACACGTCCATTTTGCATCACTATTCTATGTCATAATTCACTGTTATTCATTGATATATTTCGTATTGAGAGGTGATACTTATGTTATTTCATCTGTTTTTGCATAGTTGTTGACTTTTGGAGAATGGAATTGCAGTCGGATTCTCATGGAAAAGGTGCTGTTTGGAGGCAAAATTAGAAGATCGTAAAATCCGGGAAAATATCGGAAAATCTTATTTTTCAGAAGGCGAAGGAAGCCAAAGGGGCTGGAGATGGGCCATAGGGGCCCACACCACCACGTGGCGCTGGCCACCTGGTAGCCACCAGTCGTGTGGCCACCTGGTCCACCCCAGCACTCCCTCGCATATATTATCCTCCCAAAACCCTAAGACTCGGGGAGCGACCACAGAAAGATTCCGCCGCCTCTACGGGGCGGAAAAAGACCGAGAGAGAAAGATCTCTCCGACAGACAGATTTCTGCCGAGGGAATTCCTTCCCGGAGAAGGGAGATCGTCGCCATCAACACCTCCATCGAGCTGGACTTCATCGGGATCATCATCACCATCATCATCACCATCATCACCATCAGCACCCTCATCACCATCTCCATATTGCTGTAATAATTGGGTTGAATCTTGCATAGTTCATAGGGGAAACTTTCCCGGTGTTGATTACTCTTTGTAGTTGATGCTATTGAGTGAACCATTGAATTATTGTTTATGTTCAGATTGCTATACATCATTATTCCATCTCTGATCATGATCCATATGATGTCTTGTGAGTAGTTCATTTTGTTCTTGAGGACATGGGAGAAGTCATGTTGTTAGTAGTGGAGTTGTGTTGAGAAAGATTCAATAGTTTGATATTTAAGTTGTGGTGTACTTCTTCTAGTGGTGTCATGTGAACGTCGACTACATGACACTTCACCTATATGGGCCTAGGAGAATGCATTGTGTATTTGGCTACTAATCGTAGGGGTTGCCGGAGTGACAGAAACCTGAACCCACGTTAGGAAACCATTGCACAAGGGATGTAAGGGTCTTAGAGTTTAAAGCTGTGGTTAGGTTTCTACCTTAATTACTTTCTTGTACTTACGGATGTTTGCAAGGGGTATAATCACAAGTATGTATTAGTCCTAGGAAGCTAAAGAAGATTAGCACAGATGTAACACCCTCGAATCGGCCCTATGCAAGTTTCAGCGCTTCCCGCCAAACCCGCATAGAAACGATTCAGGATCGCATACCAGGCACTTTAAATGGTGGAAAACGAAGTAATACCATTACACATTAGTACACGATGGAACCCACAGAACATATATATACAACAGTGACTCCTCGAGTCAAGAATACATATATATAATACAAAGACCCAAATAACCTTGAAACAATACAACATGCGAGTACGGATAAGAAGCAAACGGGGCTAAGAGCCCTGAAGCATAACCAATGGCGTCCATAACCCTACCTAGGCCAAGCCGGAAGGGTAACCGTGCTAACGATGTCGATCTGAAACCTGCTAAAACAAAAGGGGTGCCGACAAAGGGCAAAGGAAAAAGAGGAGCGTCAGTACTGAGGCCAGTACATGGCGAGGCTAGAATTCGGTGGCTCTCGCCTACATAGGTATGGTGGATGAAGCGTGAAGCATGCACTAAACATCCTATAGAGACTCGATTCATCTGTCGGCTATTAGAGAGGGATAAGAGAGACCTATTCGGATCCTACCTGATACTAACACCAATCATACCCATCCTGGTATTCCCCCTCGAGACCAAACGAGGAAGTTAAACCGAGGAACTCACACAGTTGGCAGTTTTATTCATTCCATTATAGTTGAAGCACTTATTAGTCAGTTATAGATAGCATGAGTCATCCTGATAGCATAAGTAGTGGGCAGTTTTAGTTAACCATTCAGTTGTAGTTGCGGTACTTACTAGTCAGATACAATTAGCATGTGACATCCCAACCCAACAGTTGTTGGCACTTTTATTTCATTCCATTGGAGTTGTGATACTTACTAGGCAGGTATAACATGGCACGATACACACCAGTTCCACCAGTTGTTGGCACTTTTATTATCCATTCCATTGTAGTGAAGTTGATTACTAGTCACATATTAAGTCAAATTTATAGCACTACTTTAGTTATGCTTGTCTATGATTGAGATACTGTGCTCCAAGCCGTCCATAACCGCGGACACGGCTTTTAGAAAGATTTACCCTGCAGGGGTGCACAAATAGCAACACACACACGATCAACCTCGGAAAAACCAAATCAAAACCCAACGAGGCTTTCACGACAAAGCAATCACAGGATTCATAAAATATTTCAGGGGGCCACCCCATTAAGCTACCCACAACGAAGTTGGCCCGCTCCAAGACGGACCCAAGGTTTGCGCCAATGGCTGTAAACGACTGGGAACCCGAAAGTGTGACTAGGCTTCTCGATACCGTGAAAACACTCCACAATCCTAAACAGTACAGGTGCTCCACGCACAATCTTAAATAAAGCAGTAAAGCATGGCATAAGTACAGGATAGTAATAAAGCCCCAAACTACTTTGTGTCCCCAAGAAATAAGAATGAATCAAGCTCTGGCTAAGGGGATTCATGGTCCCATATGCGGATAGTGCGATAGTCAAGGAACATGTATCAAGTACTCGGGGTCCTACGGGACACAAGTGAACATGGAAGAACGAAATAACATCTATTGCCCACCGATGCCTCTGCATTAGTTATATCTATTTCTAGCAATTTAATAGTTGTATTTAAAGTCATGATCATCTCCACCATTAAGCATCTCCACCATTAAGCATGTGCCAACCTTCCAATAACGGTGGAACAACAACGACGCGAAGCAGCACAAGAGCAAGCAACTACAACTCGCAAGGCCAACTATTTGTGAAACAACAAGCAATAGGATGTGTCCAAGGGAATATAAAGGCTGCAAGGGATATATGCAGTACGGAACACTAAAGCATCACGACATATAGCAATAGATCAATAGTAGGAATTAAAGACTATAAATGCAAAATAGGTAGAAAGGGGGAATGCTGCGGAAACATAGCCAAAGAGACATTATCCAAGAACTTGCCGATATCAGCATCAACTCAACGGCTTAATCCGTGAAGAAGAAAATCACTAAAAGAAACACCGGTTGCACTATTTAATACTACGACAGAAGATCCGGCATGTTCATGATATGATGCATGACATGGCATAGATGCGGTGCAATTAGGCAATATTAAGTAGAACCGGGGTCCCGACAATTAATCATTAGGTTTAAGTTGTTTATAAAACCCACAGTTTAAATGTTGAATGGATAAGGCAAAGCATGGCAGGCGTGATCTACATCAAAGTTAAATGGAGCAGGAAGATATTATGAGCATCTCCCAAATTACTCCATATGTTACTTAATAGGTGTTATGCAAACTATGACCAACCCACATGATACTTGATGCAGTCAACTACGAGGATGTCATATTATTGTTCTATGCATTTTTCTGATAAACTTTCATACAAAATACTTTTTATTTCGAGTTACCAAAAGGAAGATATGATTTATAGAAGATATAGATATATTTCTGGAATTCCAGAAGAAAAACAGAGGATGGGCCTGATCTGGGAGCTAGCTTGCTACCTACCGCACTGGGCAAAGGAGGCAGATGGGCTGGCCCGTCGGCGTCTGGTGGAGTCCTGGTGGGCTACTGGCCTGGCCGGAGCGGTCTATGACGGGCGGGTCCCGGCTGTCAGAGGCTGGGGAAAAACAGGAAAAAGGGTGGCTTAATAGCCTGAACGAGACTCGAACCCGAGATCTTCAGGGTTGGATGCAGGCCACGAACCACTGATCTATCTGGTGGATGTCGATGATGTGCAGCCTCGCGACAACTTGAAGGAGGTCATGGGAGGGCTGGCCTGGCCACGGAGATGCTCCTGGTCGAGCAAGGAGCTGCCGAACAAGGCCGAACCGGGGCACGGGCGACATCGAGGATGCAGAATGGGCGGCTGAAGAGGATGTCGAGCTTGCTGGGCTGAGGACGACGAGGATGCGTGGCCGTTGATGGAGTTTGGTGGCAGCACCATGGCTCGAGCGGGAAGGCGCCCGCGGGGACGGGAACAGGGCGCAGGACCGGCGGTGGCTGCAGGATGCGCCGCATGCCTGGAGGCGGAGGCCTGGCCGACGTGGTGCTCATGGTCGTCGGCAGGCTGCAGGAGAGGTGGCCTCCTTGGTACCGAGGAGGAGAGAACGAGGCGCAGCGCGGCGCTGAACAGCGAGCGAAGGGCTCCGGCGAAAGCGGGTTCGGCGTGGCGGTGACGCGGCGGTTGCGAGGCTCCGGGCCGCGATCTAGAGGCGGGCGACGCGGCGGCGAGACGGATCGGTCGGCGACGAGCTGGTGGGGCGAGAGGAGAGAGGCGGGAGACAAAGGGACGGGTGGGGCCTTGGTAGGTGGCGGGTTCTGCGAGGCAGGGCCTGGGGATCGGGCCCAGGCGGGACTTTGTCGGGCGGGGGTGCATGGGGACGCGGGAGCGTGGCTCTACCTCTCACGCTGCGATTGTGTAAGGCACTTGAGGGAGTGCCAAAGTGGCAAGGAGAGCGGGTTAGAGGGACAGGAGGTGAGGTGGCAGGCTGGTTGGCGTGGGGGTGAGGTGGCAAGACGGGATTGGCTCGGGTGAGGTGGCAGGGTGGTGTGCGTGGTAGGGTAGGTAGAGCTGGGTGGGGCGCGCGCGAGGGAGATGGGGTGGGTTCGAGGCAGGGGTGTTGCTGGCGTGAGCGTGGTGGGGCCACGCGGTGTGGGGATCGGGGCTAGGTGTGCGGTGCACTGGGTGTGGTGTCTTTGTGGCAGTGCGTGTAGGTGCACGCTGCTGCGTGTGTTAGTGGCAGGGAGTGGCGGCGGCTAGGGTAGGGAGTGTGTGGTGTTGTCTGCTAGCTAGGTTTAGTCTAGGGTTAGGTTAGAAGGAGGTGGCCGGCTAGGCTCTTGGGCCTAGTTGGATGCCTCCCAAAAATAATCTAAATATTTTATTTGTTTAAAACAGGACGTTTGAAATCTGTTTGTAGACGAAACAAAATAATCCGGAGATCCGGTTTTAATTTGAAATAAAGACGGGGCGTTTAGAAAACAAAACCAGGCTTTTCGAAAATAGTTTTAGGCAAACAAAATGCAGGATGACATGACGATGCTCAAATGCAATGTGGCATGATGACATGAGCATGCGGTCATGATGATGCAATGCACAAAAACACAACGATTTTGTAGTAGTGGTTTTAGCGGGGTGCTACAACAGGTTCACCCACACAACACTTAGCAAGCTAAAGAAGATTAATCAACTATATGAAGCGAAAGCACTTGACAGTCTTCCCATGTGTCCTCGAGAACGTTTGGTCATCTTAAGTAATACAACCGACTTGTCCTTTGCTGCATAAAGGATTGGGCCACTTGCTGCATTTAGTCCTATTGTCTTTTATTTACTCGTACTTCGTTTACTTGGTTTATCAAAAACCCCTAAAAATCTGTTTGCTAAGTATTTGCAGAGAATTCCTGATCCATACCACTAGCCAGCACCTTCTGCTCCTCGTTGGGGTCGACACTCTTACTTATCGAAAATACTGCGATACACCTCCTATACTTGTGGGTCATCAAGACTATTTTCTGGCACCGTTGCCGGGGAGTAAAGCGCTATCGGAGAGTGGAACTGGTAAAGGAAACTTCTACTATGAGTATTGTTTACTTCTGCTAGTTGCTTTATTTTTGTTATGGATAATTCGCTGAGTTTCTTATTTGGTAATGCTACTACCACTGCTAAGGTAGTAGATAAGCCACCACCTGCTGAGGGTGATGTTTTTAAAATACCTACAAGAATTATTGATCGTGTTATGGATAACTACTATGTTGGGGATGGAACTGTTCATCCCAGTGATCATTTACTCTTTATACACGAATTATGCGGATTGTTCAAGTGTGCAGGTATTACTACAGTTCAAGTTAAGAATAAGTTATTCTCATTATCGTTGAAAGGAAGAGCTGAGGAATGGTATAAGCTGCTGAAGAATGGTCAAGCTCTGGAATGGGAGGAAATAGTACCTCTCTTTTATTCAAAATTTTATCCTCCTAGTGAGATTCATAAAGATCGGAATCAAATATACAACTTTTGGCCTCTTGATGGAGAGAGTACAGCTCAAGCTTGGGGGAGATTGAAGTTACTAATGCTCAAATGTCCCATTCATGAGCTCCCCAACAATATTATTATCAATAACTTTTATGCAAGGCTCCCTCTACATGATAAGGATTTATTGGATGCTCCTTGTGCTGGATCATTCACTCGCATGGAAGAAGAAGCTAAATGGGATCTTCTGGACCGTATTCAAGACAATGCTGAAGATTGGGAGAATAACAAAGGTAGAAAGTTAGGTATAAATTATGATTATGAATGCATTGAATCTTTTATGGGAACTGATGACTTTCAAAACATTAAAAATGCTTATGGTCTAGACTCTCAAGCTATTGCTTCTTATTTTAAGGCTTTTGCTTCCTACATTGAAGTGCCTAAAAAGAAGTGGAATAAGTATCATGAACCATATAAAGATATTGTTAAGAGTGTTCCTGCAAGAAATAATGAAGTTTATACTGCTAATCATGTTTTACCTAGACCTTACATTGAGAAAATCCCTTTCCCGGTTAAGATAAAGGAACATTCTATGATAGCTAGTATGGTTAATGAAAGTACAAATAAAGCTATTGAACCTAATAAACAAATGGTTGATGAACCTATTATCGCAAATGTGAAAGACTTTGTTACTAAATATGTAGAAGAGGGACACACTATCCTTTGTAAGGATACCTCTAATATTGTTTCACAAAGTAGTGTTATGAGAGCTAGTATTCCTGTGTTTTCTGTTAGAATAAGTGATCATTGTTACGATGGCCCTTGTGATAGTTATATTGTTAAGTTTATGCACGGTACTGAAAGTTATTATGAGAGAGGGAAAAGTGTTCTTATGCATCTCAATAATATCAGGTTTCCTCGTTTTATGCTGAAAGTTTTTATGTTGCACTTGTTTTGCCTTCTTATGCAAGAAGCCTCTGGTTTCAACAACTTGTTTGTTTACAAAATTCCCTTGCATAGGAAGTGGGCTAGACTTAAATGTGTGAATTTTTGCTTCTTAATGCTCTCTTTCACTTCAATTCATATTCTTGAGTGAGCATCTCCAAAATTATCATGCCCATCTTAATGGCTATAAAGAAAGAGCTTTTTGGGAGACAACCCAGTTTATTTTTGCTTTCAGTTTGTTTGTGTTTCTTTGAGTCTTGGAAGTTATTACTTCGGTAATAACCTCTCCTTATCCATTTTGTTTGGTTTTTGTGTCAAGATCAACCTCTAATGAGAGAGAAGTAAGATTTGGGGAAGTTGCTTTCCCGAAACAGATTTTTGTGCTTCACCATAAAAATTCGTGAGAGATCTCTGTATGTCGGATTGAGCTGTATTATTTTTTGTGCTTCTGCCCCAGGTTGTTATTTAACTTTCGTTAGTTTTGCACTTTTTGATTTGAACAACAGAAGATTTTCAAAAAAGTTGATCTTTACCTGCTGGTCTATTTTGACAGATTTTGCCACTTTTGCATTTGCTTCTTTAATCGATTTCCTTTTTGAATTCTTTTTGGGTTTTCGGAAGGAGTTGCTACAGTAGCTTATGTTTTGATGGTTTTCAGTTGAAGTTGGACACAAAAGGTTTTATTACTTCATTTATACTAATGTTGCTAATGAGAACTGTGTGAAGTTTTGTGTGAAAGAAATTTCTAGCTAGTGGAGATAATGGTGTAATAAGGAAGAGAAGGGCTTTATGACTCAAGTAATAAGTATCTGAAGATGAAGATATTGATATTATTCAAGTGGTGACTCCGGAAGAATCTACTAGATACCAAATTCAGAGACCTGCAGAGCCCGCTTTCAAATAGGTAAAAGTTCTGGTAAGAAAAGTTCCGCGAAAATACTATCCAACTATATTTTTGCAGTTTTTAGTCAACAAGGAAAGCTACGAAGCGAAAAAAGGGACGGAAACGGAGCCAGGGTGGCTCACACCACCCTGTGGCGTGGCCCACCACGGCCGCCACCAGTGGTGAGTCCACCCGGACTCCGCTTTTCTCCCAGTACCTTCCTTTTGATATGAAATTTCGTAATATATAATCCCCCGGATCCCCCGAGGTTCGTATATCGTGTTTTCGTCATGTTTTTGTTTCGATCTGTTTCTGCCAGGACATACTCTTTGAAATCTTAGAAGCACAATGGTGTCCGCCAAGGATAAAGGGAAGGAGCCTCTGGAGGAGGATCTCCAAGGCCCGAGAGGCAGAAGGAGATCAAGAGTGAAGGAGAAGAGGAGGCAAAGCATACCGGCACTACCATTGCAAGCATTGGAGTGGTGGCGAACCCTACCAGGATCAGAAGGACTGCACGAATGTCAACTGGAGGAAACCTCTGCGTCACTGTTTGGCACCAAGGACACCTTCTCCAAGCACCAAGAGTCCCTTCCATACCTTTATCCATAACCATGCAGGAAAAGAAGACTCTAAGAGGGAGGAACGAAAAAAGAATCACAAGAGTTGGGATCCACAATCTGACATGATCGTGCACCGCATCAAGCACAACTCGAAGTTGATTCGTACCCTCACCTTCGAGATTGAAGACTTGGGGAAATTGGTCAAGAAGCTCATCGAGAGGATACCACCACCAAAGGAGTGATTCGTCATCAGGTTTGGCATCCCCTTGGTTTGTTCCAAGCTTGGGGGAGTGCCGTGGTATCTCATCACTATCTTCTATCTTTTTACCTTTTTTAGTACAGTCATATCATGAATAGAGAAGTTATTATGTAGGATGGTTTGCATTATGGAAGTGTCCCCTCGCTTGTTAGATATGTATCCCTTGGTGTGATTTGCCGTTATGGAATATTAATGAGAAGTTCTATCATTTACTCTTTTGCATAGCTTATATTAGTTTTCAATTCGTGGTTATATGATTGATCTTGTTGTTAGTATTGGTATCACTTTGGGATCATTGAGTTAATTTAGTTGGTTTTGGAAAACCTGGCTCGGTCAGTAACACTATTTTTGAGAGTTGAATGAAAAAGATAGAAGTACTCTAAAGAAATATAATTTCATCATCTTTCTTTCTTGATTTGCTCATAAGTCTAGTATTCTCTAGTTAAGATCTTTTGTGCTTCCAAGGAAGATTGCGTGTTTGTCTTTATAACTTGTATGTTTGTTTGTTTCCTTCAACTCTTATACTTGCTACCCAACCTTGTTAGCCAAAAACCTGTACTAAGAGGGAATTCTTCTCATGCATCCACTCCTCTAAACCAAAATCCATGCCATTTGTGTCCACCATACCTACCTATTAGCATTATTGCTATTCCAAGTAAATTCCTGTTTTATCTACCTCCCGAATTAAACTTGTTATGTGAAAATTAGTGATTAAAGCTCTCACGAACTTGATGGCACACTTTACTTTCTTGCATTTAATAAACTTGAACCATTGTGCTCACCTATGTTGCGTATATGCTTGCGCTTTGTAAGTTGTGAATTAGCAAAACCATGCTATCATGGGGAACGCTTTCAACATTGCATTGGTACTTTGTACCTAGTTGATATCATGTTCTTTTGTCTGTGGATGTCGCCGGTGTGAAATGAAAGGGGAGCTTGTAAGTCCATGGAGTTATGCGTGTGTGTTAGAGAAACGCCTGGGCCGCTGCTCTAATACATGCTGACATGGTGGAAACCTGCAGCGTAACCATAACGAGCATCTATGAAGCATTCTTCTTATAAAAAAAGAGCCCGATATTGAGAAAAAAGAGAAAAAGAGATTATGAAAAGAGGAAAGAGAGAAAAAAACACCATATTCCCATGGTAAATAAGAAGATTGTTGAGATGCTTGTTGTCTGCTTGCCTTGTCATTTTGATATGGGGATTTTTCCGTATCATCGGGCAAGGGGTACCCCATTGGTGGTTCTCTATGATACACATATGCTTACAATGACAAGAACTTACCGGTGACTAGACTTGAGTAGCATGAGGAGCGGCCCTCGTATTCAAGGGACATGAGATTCTCAACTTACAACTTGTCAATGCATATCCTCATATTTGATCACTTTAACCTTAATCACCTAAAGATGCCTATGATAGGGCAATGAGAGCTGAAAGCTAATAAGTATCATAATTTTTGGGAGCTCTTTGTGAAACTTGCAATCCCTGCTTCCCTTTGCGAAGGGCCTTTATTTTACTTTTTAGTTGAGTCAGTAAACCTATTCCCTTCTATCTCAACAAGTATTTTGAGTTGTTGTGTTTCATTCATTCATATGATGATTTATTCAATCATGTTTCTTATGTTCCTTGTTTTGCACATTGCTCTTATCTTGATGTTTACTACTTTGAAAGCTATCATTGAAAACCAGTTATTTGCGAACTCCAGCAAATTATCAACTATTCTTCGACCAAGAGCTATGTTTGCCATTACCAATTATGATTTACTTTATGTATCTTTATTGTGTTTCCTTTACTCATTGCAAGTTGAGTTATATAATAGTAAGTTGTCTTCTATTATGATCTATGTATTTGATGAATGTGATGCTTCTTGTCCGTATTCTTTTATCGACTCTTCACTCCATAAACCCGAGGCCATGTTTATTGAGCTCAGTTTCGCTTGGGGACAAGCGAAGTCTAAGCTTGGGGGGAGTTGATACATCCATTTTGCATCACTATTCTATGTCATAATTCACTGTTATTCATTGATATATTTCGTATTGAGAGGTGATACTTATGTTATTTCATCTGTTTTTGCATGGTTGATGACTTTTGGAGCATGGACCGCTACAGTCAGGATTTTGATGGAAAAGGTGCTGTTTGGAGGCAAAATTCGCAAAGATCAGAAAATCCTGGAAAATATACGGAAAATCCTATTTTTCCAGAAGACGAAGGAAGCCAGAAGGGGGGTTGAGATGGGCCACAGGGGGCCCACACCACCCGCGCGCCACCTGGTCGCCACCGGGTGGTGGCCGCCTTGGTCCACCCCAGCACTCCCTCCGGCATATATTATCCTCCCAAAACCCTAAGACTCGGGCGACCACGAGAAAGATTACCGCCTCTGGTGGGCGGAAAACATCGAGAGAGAAAGATCTCTCCGACAGACAGATTTCTGCCGGGGGAATTCCTTCCCAGAGAAGGGAGATCGTCGCCATCAACACCACCATCAAGCTGGACTTCATCGGGATCATCGTCACCATCAGCACCCTCATCACCATCTCCATATTGCTGTAACAATTGGGTTGAATCTTGCATAGTTCATAGGGGAAACTTTCTCGGTGTTGATTACTCTTTGTAGTTGATGCTATTGAGTGAACCATTGAATTATTGTTTATGTTCAGATTGTTATACATCATTATTCCATCTCTGATCATGATCCATATGATGTCTTGTGAGTAGTTTGTTTTGTTCTTGAGGACATGGGAGAAGTCATGTTGTTAGTAGTGGAGTTGTGTTGAGAAAGATTCAATAGTTTGATATTTAAGTTGTGGTGTACTTCTTCTAGTGGTGTCATGTGAACATCGACTACATGACACTTCACCTATATGGGCCTAGGGGAATGCATTGTGTATTTGGATACTAATCGTAGGGGTTGCCAGAGTGACAGAAACCTGAACCCCCGTTAGGAAACCATTGCACAAGGGACGTAAGGGTCTTAGAGTTTAAAGCTGTGGTTAGGTTTCTACCTTAATTACTTTCTTGTACTTACGGATGTTTGTAAGGGGTATAATAACAAGTATGTATTAGTCCTAGGAAGGTCGGTACATTAGCACAGGTTCACCCACACAACACTTAGCAAGCTAAAGAAGCTTAATCAACTATATGAAGCGAAAGCACTTGACAGTCTTCCCATGTGTCCTCGAGAACGTTTGGTCATCTTAAGTAATACAATCTACTTGTCCTTTGCTGCATAAAGGATTGGGCCACTTGCTGCATTTAGTCCTACTGTCTTTTATTTACTCGTACTTCGTTTACTTGCTTTATCAAAAAACCCTAAAAATCCATTTGCTAAGTATTTGCAGAGAATTCCTGATCCATACCACTAGCCAGCACCTTCTGCTCCTTGTTGGGTTCGACACTCTTACTTATCGAAAATACTGCGATACACCCCCTATACTTGTGGGTCATCAGTGCTGCAGCCGGGGGCCTCCGTGCAGTCGGCGGGTGGCGCGTGCAGCGGAGCTCCGGGGGCGTCTAGTGCGGGCTCCGGCAGCAACGACGACCTCCAGGTCACCGGCTGGATGCCAGCTCGGGCTTTTCCACCACTGGACCATGCTTTGGCGCTGATTTTTGAGGTGGTGCCCCTAGCTCTTGGCCAGGCCCATCACCTGGTCGAGGTGATAGAGCAAGGGCTTGGCCAGGCCAAGGCACTGGGGGCCTCGTTCGAGGTATGTATCCCCTTGCTATTCTTTGCTGTCTTTTGCTGCCCTTCTCTTCAGCTGGTTCTTTGGTTCTTACTTCCTTCTTTTCTGCAGAGGGCTCTCGCCGATGCTGCCAAGGCTACACAAGACCTAGGCCATAATATTCCTCGCTCTGTCGTGTCCTCTCGATTGCGTGACTTCTCGTGCTTCTTGTTGACCATTGGGCACCCTCCTGCAGCTCTGTTGGTGGACCAGGACCGGGAGGTTGCCCGGCTGGAGGAGTCCAACAAAGCTCGCCAGGACCAGATTGGCCAGCTGGCCACGCATCAGCAGCAGATGGAGGTCAAGGCCGGCCAAGCCAAGAAAGTAGCCGACATCCGGACCGAGGCACTGAAGAACCTTGAGAAGCTCAATGCCACTCAGGAGGAGACTCTTAAGGCTTCCCAGGCCAAGGAGAGGGCGGTGTTGGGGGAGCTTTGCCAGATCACCGAGATGGTCGTTAGTAAGTAATCTCAAACTAGACCGGTTCTGTCCTTTGTCTTCTGTAGCCGGCTTGACTGTCGTTTCTTTTCCGGGTGCAGCTCATTACCCCGAGGCGACTGACCAGGCTCTGGCGCGCATCCCCGAGGCGGACGCCAGACATGACCTCCACTCGGAGGAGCTGGTGGGGTTGTCAGCGAGGAGGCCAAGCAGCTACGCACCGCTACCCTCGAGGTCTATGACTATGTTTGGCCTGACACCGATCAGCCGGCTACCATGGATGCTCTGGCCGAGAATTTCTTTGGCGCCCCTGACCTCATGGATGTGGGGCGGGAGTGGACGGCACATGACGACACGGAGATGGTGCTTATCTTGCTGAAGTCCTGGTACCCGGACGTACATCTATGGAGCCTCTCTCAAGGATTCCGCCAAGGGACCAGCTATGAACAGCTCCGCGCCGAAGTTCCCGATATCCACTCTAGTGGCATGAAGATTGGGAGCTTCGTCCAGCTGGACCGGGATTTTAGTGACCCGACTGGCACGGAGCCATACCACTTCAGCCCGACTGCGCCAAAGACCGCCTCGGCCGATGTTGCCTCCTGCAGCCAATCTCCATCCGATGCCTTCGGCTCCTCTGCCAACCCTCCGGCTTGATCCCCGGTATGCCGGGTGTATTTGTTGTTGAAGAACTTGTCCTTTTTCGTTGGTGAACAATTAGCTTTGTCTTGTACTGAATTCTGGTGGGAGCATTGCCTCCCTTATGATGTTTTCTCATGCCCTGTGCCTGCACTTTCTGTTTTGCTTGATCTGCACTTGTTGTGTGCTTGCTTCTGTGGGGGTGCGTTAGCGCACCCATAGGGTGTAGTCCCCGAGGTTCGGGCCAGCTGGAGGATACAGCCGGGTCGAAGCTCCTTCGCCTGCTCTTCTGCCGTCTGGGAGGTGACCAGACCCTGGCCCTGGTGCTCGTCTTAGAACTTTGGCTCATGCAAAGATAAAAACAAGTATGTTGTTTGTCTGGTTAGACAGATGCGAGAGGAATCGTAATCTGAGGTTCCCTAGGCTTGAAATCATGTTGTTTTGCATTAGGCCAATGACTTTGTCCTTTTCTCACTGACCATTGGCCAGTTTGATGTTGTGCCCTTGCCGGCTGTGAGCCAGAGTCGAAGGGGTAGCTAGTAGGTGTACTGCACAGTACTTTAGGTTTTGGTCATTAGCTTCGAGCGAGCGAGCGCAACCGGAACGTCCAGACGTTTTTGTTTTCCTCAAGGATTTTTCATGTAGGGGTCTTCGAGCGTTCTACCCTTGCCGGATCTATCAGCCCTTAGAGCCGCGTATAGTACTTTGCCGCTTGGAGCGCGCGGTCGTATGGGCCAACCGGCGAGTCCCCGGTGGAGATCTCCGGCTTCGGGGTTAAAATAATGAAGCCGGAAAAACCAAATTGTGCAGGCTGATTTGCTAAATTATTGCGGAGTCCCTGAGACTATGTCGAGGCTCACATTCTTGTTCATTACATAAAGGTTAGATACATACACTTCTCGTTTAAATGTAAAATGGGCGAAGCAAGTTCGCATTCCATGGGCTCTCAGTTTCTTCGCCGGAACAGTCCATCTTATTCTTTTCCGGATGGCCGGCGTCGATGAGGTAGTATGAGTTATTCTGCAGCGCTCGGTGTAACATCCCACATTAGGATCCAACGAAGGGTAGATATAGGATTATAAGTTTGTGCATGCATGCATCTGTAAAATCTGGATAAATTTTTCGCCAAACAAAACACTAAAGGAATCAGAGTTTCTTTCACTAACTGGAGGTAGGAATAGCTCTTGTTAGTGATTGCTATGAATTCTGACATGATCTTTAGGCAGTATTAAGAAATTGGGGGAGTTATTTGGAATTTAAATTTGAAATTTCAAATCAATTTGAAATTATTTAGATATTAGAAGTTATTAATATTGAAGAGTTTTCCAAAATAAAACCTTATTAACATTATTTGATTTTAAGAAAGGAATAGTAATCAACAATAAGATTTAATGATAAGGAAAAAGAATTAAATAAGAAATAATGCTTATTTCTCTTTTTTTATAATGAGGTCACAAATGATGACAAATACATCAAAGGTATAAGATTACACAGAATAGAAATTTAACTTTATTAAACTTGTAATAACATCTTTACAAGATCCTTTACAAAAGAATTACAAAGAAGGTTACAAGTAGAGCCTATACTAACTATCTATCCTACACTAATCTTGTGAGTCTAGATCTTGTTCCTGCAAATAAGAAAAACAGCTAAAAAGGAAAATTAGGGATTAGTAAGGTAATTTTACTCTCAGTGTTGAATAGTGAAGTGCACTATTCATGGTACATCATTGAGTACATAGAAGGGTAAGTTTCACCAACAGTGAAGTATCTATTCTTCTCAGTTAATAGCAAAGATTACAGTAAAAGACAAGTGGCTAAAAAATAGGTTTCACCAGGCTGACAAATAGTAAATAGGTAAGAGTAACAACCAAGTTACTTGAGCTGATCCACATGCATAGCACACACACACACAGCTTAGTCGACTGACTACATGGGGTGTGCTTTCAAGCTACCAGTAGCAGTACAAGGTACCACACAGAGCACCAACCGAAGGGGAAACACATAAGCTTAGTTCTTCTTCTCAAGCATACACTCGCAGTAATAAAAACTGCTGAAACCATAGCTCATTTCTCCACCAAATTACCCAAATCAAACATCAGATCTCTACCTGATGGTAACATACGGAGGGGGTGGAGCAGGTGGAAAGAGAGGTCAAGCATCAAGTTACAGGAGCATCACCAGGTGGTGCAGAGCAAGATCAAGTAGCAAGCTACATCACAACATCATCAATCAACCACAATCTGGTGAGTTCAAATAACATCACCACATGATCAGATCATCATAGAAGCATATGAGCATATAATTTTTACTTAAACTTCTCAGAAAAACACCCAAGTGGGGTGTAGATCCATCCTAGAAGCATTTAAAAAGAAAGCCAATTACAAATCCTTACAAACAAATCCAAGATCTCAGCCTTTGCATCATAGATCTTGGATATTTACTCAATTATCCACATTTATAAATAAATAGCAGTCTTAGACTTAGATTCAGGGCACATCTCCTATGGAGTAGCACCTCTATAATCTCAGGATCTTAAGGACCAATACTTGATAGTGAGGAGATCAATCATTTTCTTATAAGGATTCAAGAATCATTAGCTGATACATGCACCAGATAATATCTTTGAGAAACAGCTAGAAACACCTTAGTATTTCCTAGTCATGCCTTAGACCAACATCATAGGCTAATAGGCTATAGCAGATTAGGATAATAAAGCCAGCAAAAGCTTTTCAGGCATTTAACCAATCAAACTTGGAGATAGGTAGGATTTAGGCAATAGAAATATGAACATTGTGTACCATTCTAAAAGAAGGCATCACAAATGTCACATCTAAAACCAAACCAAGGCTTTACTGATACTTGATCAGTTATCTTACAGAAAGATAATTAATCACTTTCCTGGAATAAATATTCAGGAATCATACTCATGTTGCATTTCTATAATCAGGAAAGCATAGGAGTATCATTCTCACTCCAATTTAAAAGATCAACACAAACCAGTGTATGAAGATCAACTAAACATTACTGACAGAACCATTATCAGTATTAGGATCATGAAACCATAGTGAAATTCACATCATTAGCATAAGGGGGTAAACATCCAGGACAGTTTAACCACTACAATTAGTCCTAATAGAATCATCATGCTCAGGCCAGAGGGTTGAACCCTAAATGAACCATGAAATCAATTAGTGATTTACCACTAAAGGCACAAGAGGGTATCGAACAAGACAGAGTGGAGCACAGAGGAGGAGTATTCAATCTTACTCACGGGCCTCGCAAAAAGAACCGAAGAGGAAGCAGAGGTTGACCGGGGGCGAAGTAGGAACAGCGGCACGGGGAGCACCCTGAAGGGGTGCTACAACCCGCACCCAACCGCACGTTTGATCCACCGGAGAAGAACGACGAACGCAGTGAAGAACCGGCACACCATCGCCGATGCTCCAGCGCGGCAAACCCTAACCCTAGCCTAGGGCAGAGGTCAGCACGGCCAGGAGAAAGCACCCACCACGGATCTGCTTGGACAAGATGACGTAGCATCATCGACTGAGTCACCCTGCATCGTGGCGGTGATGGCAATGACGGATTCGGCCAGAATCGTCTTGTGGCAGACGGAGGAGATGGTCATGTGCACAAGAGAGTGAGAGAGAGGAGAAGAGTGTGCGTGCGAGGGGGTACTGGGCCTGTGGGCAACCCAGTACCACTCTAGTGAGTGTAACCAGGCCAGGTGGGCCGGGTTAAGTTGGGCCGGGCCAGCCCAGTGGGCCAGGCCCGTATCTTAATAGGATTATTTAAAAGAATAATTACAAATATACCCGAGAGATAAAAATGGCTCTAGATAAATAAATAAAAATCTTAAAAATACAAATAATATATCTATAAATTCACAAAAATATTTTCTATTGAATAAAAATAATCAATAGAATTTTTGGCAATTAAAATTTAAGGTTATTAATAATAGGATGCTAATTACTTTTGAATTTTTACAAAAATATGGGAAACACCTAAAATTGAATAAAACTCACTTTTAAGATCCTAAATGAATATACTATTGTAGAAAAATACTAATTTGTATTTTTGCAAAGTGAATTTGGTGTGATGAAATTAAATCCTATTTCCTTAAAGGAATTTCATAAAATACTCAAAGGAAATAAATTCATAGAATGATATTGTCTTTTATTGATTTAATAAAATAGTAGGCTTTTACTAAAAGGGTAAGACATGCAAGGAAGCAAATAATAAATCATTGCATGACATTACTATGCATGGCATATTGCTTCTTTAAATATTGTCCTTATCGGGCAATAATGGTTCTTTGTAGAAACCGGAGCTCGAGGTCAGGTGGAAGCATCCAACTTCACTACCTTGCAGTCACAAGGCAAGATCATAACTTTCTCATGTCCTTTGAAGAGTTTTTATCAAAGATATTGCAATTTGTGTGTTATCATCTATAATTTAGAAACAGAAAAAGATATCTTCTCTAATAAATAAGATGTAGTATCATTCTAAGTGATGATAAAGATCAGCAATGGAACTTAGGGTTACAATTGCGTAAGTCACATAGGCTTAACAACCCATGACATCAGTGATTCTAGCGCCATATAATACGCGTTAACCATGAGATTTGGAATGGGATAGAGAAGTCAGCTGTATCTTCTTCCTTTCATATGGAGGCAAGATGACCTTATCGTGACGTTGGGATTCCTGGTATGGATCCAACATATGGGTGGGCACCCTTAGGCCCCACGATTTTGGTGTCTAGATTATTTATGAGTGGTTGCCGGAGGTATAGTCGGGCCTTTTATGGAGCTTACTAGGGGCATCACCACTTCATAGAGTCTTCAAGAACTCACCAGGGTTATAGCTTGCCCTAGTTGGAGGCTTAACGGAGGTGTAGTCAGCCCCGGAGGATCGTGCAGACATATGGGGTCGCAGAGAGGGCAGTGATTGGCTTGGATCACCTACTAGGCCCCACATCATGGAATTGTGGATGGGAAAGTACGGCCGGTTGTGCAACAAGGAGTTGGTCTCTCATGGGTAAAGCAACGCACCTCTGTAGAGTGTAAGAATTGTGACATGTTACTCCCTATTCCGGGAAGGAGCTACGAACGTGGCAGGAAAGGAACTCCATGAAGTTCTGGTCAACCTGTGAAGGCTGATGGGCATATTTTTGATAATAAAACCAATCTTTGAAGAAATGTTTACGAAAAATGCATAGTACCAAGGACGTATCGTCCGAGGTGGTAGACAGAGCATCAAACTTCCCACATTGCATATTATGAACTTGCTGGGTAACGTTGTTACTCACTCTTTCCTTTGAACCCCTGATTAGACTCTGAGAATCTAGAAGACACTTCGATGTACGTAGCTGATGGGCAAGAGGACGTCTGCTACGAAGAACCGGACCTGTCCAGAGGAGTTGAAGGGGTGGACTACGAGATACGCTATGGAGTGGAGGGCAACGAGTCCGAGTAGTTTCCTTAGTTATTAGTAAACCAATTGAGCCGAGCAGCAGGAACTATATAGAATAAGTTGTTGAGCTCAATTCGGAGTATGAGTTTAGTTTTTAATATCTTCCGCTGAAACTACTTAAGTTTGGTTTGTACTTTCATAATATTTGAAGTGTGAGAACTCTCGGTTTGTAATAATAAAGTTTGTATGTTTGTAATATGGACCCGCAATGTTTCATTGTACCACCGAGGGTGTGATATTCTGACGATGTTCTGTGAGTGTCATATCAACGACTATAGTGTACTACACATGCAGTCGTATGCTGGGTAACCGCAGCTGGTATCAGAGCAATTGCTTTGACCTTAGGTTGGAAACCTAGTAAAGGGAAATAACTGTAGGAGTCTAGGAGCAACGGTAAAGAGTTCTCTAGATTATATGATGAATATTCAATTGGGAATATTTCGTTATATTTTTTAGTGCGATAATTCTTTATTATGATGCATCATAATAATTAATGGATACTAATTATATTTATATCTATATAGTGAAATGGCACCAAAGTTTCCAAAACAGACCTTGGCAAGGAAAGAAGAGACTCTCGATGATTATCAGGGGGCTTTAACTGAACAACTTTGAGAACTTCTGAGGGTTTTTGGTTGCACAACTAATATCCCAGTCAATACCATTACCTATCATGATGGGCAAATGTTAGCCAAATATCGTGTTAGCATCCAACTACCAAGGAAGCTTGGGTTATATCACAACTTACCTATGGGAGAAGGTAGAAGTCACCTAGCAGCATATCATGTTGCTATTGTGGAGGCAATAGCCAATGTTCGGGAACATAAAGCAGAAGAGTTAGCCGGAAGCACATATTCTGTGATTCCTCATAACTCTATAGACGAAGAACCGGAACCAGATCATCTTACTTTAGTAAGGAAGCATCCAAAACTAGCCTCTAAGTTTATGGATCTACATCGACTGATGGTTGGGTCTTTGTATAAGACACATCAGGTGATTGTAGAAGATCAGGTCGATATGCTAGCGGATTTAACGAATCCGGAAAGAAGGGAGAAGTTAGCATCTAAGCTAGAAAATGAAGGCACTAATGCTAGAGGATTTAATGGATAGGGTTAACCCAGTTTTCAAGGATATACCTATAGATCTAGCATCTTTTACACCATATCCCTATTCACCTATACCAGAACCCATTAGATATCCTGATGAGGGCACTAGTCATCTAGTACCACAAAGTTCTTGGGGAACTGAGGACTCAGAATTACCTATTGGGAATTCTGAAGGATGGAGGTACGGATCAACAGATGGATCTGCCGGGAATCCTATTCCTGTGGAAGATTTAGTTGGAGATATCGGACAAACGAGTCGCATGGGCGTAAGATCTTATTCTATTGATGGAAGAGATGTCCACATGGAAGATTTAGAGTCCGAGGAGGAAGATCCTAAAGAAAGGGTGTTCGAGGATTATCCTACTCCAGATAATGTGCACTATCCAGTCATAGCTGAGGACTATCATACCCAGCATAGTACTTGGGGGGCACCAGAAGGGGAATATTCTGTTGATTCCTCCAGAATCGGGATGCAGGAGATGGATGAAGAAGAAAGTGATGAGGATGATTCGGTAGATACTTCAGATGAGTTGGAAGGTATGGATACACTTCAGATGAATGATGTGTCAAGTCTGGAGACTTCTGATACTGAATATCATCCATCAAAAAGGCAAGTCGTTTCTGATGACCCACAAGTATAGGGGGTGTATCGCAGTATTTTCGAGGGAAGTGAAACCCAATTTATTGATTCGACACAAGGGGAACCAAAGAATATTTATAAGCCTTAACAACTGAGTTGTCAATTCAGCTGCACCTGGAAACAATCTTGCTCACAATAGTTTATCAGTAGTAACGGATTTGTAGTAGGAATAGTAAAGTAACAACAGTAGTAAAGTAAAGGCAGTAGTAACAATAGCAGTAAACAATAGGATTCGAGTGCGGTAGGCATAGGGATGGATGGACGGGCGTTGCATGGACAAGAAAATTCACATGGCAATCAGAACATAGGGCAATTGCAAATAAAGATAAAGCATCCAAGTACTAGATAATCCTAGGCATGTGTTCCATATATAGTCATAGGTGCTCGAATGGGAACTTGCACATCATCTTTTGTCCTGCCAGCCCATTTGCAGCGGGGCCTCAAGGGAACTACTGGCAATTAAGGTGCTCCTTTTAATAGAGCACCGGAGCAAAGCATTAACACTCCGTGAACACATGTGATCCTCACATCAAAGCCATTACCTCCGGTTATCCCGATTTCTGTCACTTTGGGGCCATTGGTTCCGGACAACAACATGTGTATACAACTTGCAGGTAAGACCATAAACAATACTATCAAAATGAATCAATAACATGTTCAGATCTGAAATCATGGCACTCGGGCCCTAGTGAAAAGCATTAAGCATAACAAGTCGCAACAAAGTCATAAAGCACTAATAGAAAATACTAGGCACCATGCCCTAACAATCTGATGCCATTACATGAACGATCTCATCCAATCCCTACCATCCACATAGCCTACATCGGGGGATTACTCACTCATAGATGGGGGAAGCATGGATGGTCAATGGAGAAGCGATGGTGATGATGATGGTGATGATCTCCTCCAATTCCTCGTCCCGGCAGGGTCCCAGAACGGAGTTTCTGGTGCTGAATCGTGGAATCTGGTGGTGGCAGTAGAGCAGAACTCCTTCTAGAAAAACATCGACCCCCCCTGAGTTTTTAGGTCAGAAGGTATCTTATAGGCGAAGAGGGAGACCGGGGGGTGTCTTGGGCGGCCAGACCACCCCCTGGCGCGGCCAGGCCTAGCCCGCGTGGCCAGGTGGTGTGGCCTAGGCCCAGCCCCCCTCTGTCTCGTATTCTGGATCCAGGTGTCCCCCGGTAAAATAATAACTTTGGCTTTTGTCCCGTCCAATTCCGAGAATATTCATTTTCGACTTTCTGGAACCAAAAACAGCAGAAAAGCAGTACCGCTGTGGCTCTTGTTAATAGGTTAGTCCAAGAAATCATATGAAAAGTACTCCAAAGTGTGGACAAAACATAAGACAGTAGATAAAACCAAGCATGGAACATCAAAAATTATAGATACATTTGCAACGTATCAACATCCCCAAGCTTAACTCCTGCTCGTCCTCGAGTAGGTAAGTGATAAGAATAAAGAATAATTTTTGAGGTGACATGCACCATCATAAACTTGATCAAAGTGTTTGTAAAACATAGATAGCTGGGATCATAGTACTTCAACATAGCATGAAGGATAAAGTTCTAACAATAAGACAAAGAAACTATGATGCAACATGAAAAGGCACAAACAAAAGATTCATGAATAACAATGCTTTGCAAGACGTTTGTTTGTTTCACATAAAGAAAACATAGCATAGTGGCATTCAACTTGTCCCTCATAGAGTAGAAAACATAAATGCATAGGACACCTTCAAAGTTCATAATAGTGACTAGATACAAATAGTTTAAAACAAGCAATATCAAAGCTATGCATCAATCAACAAGTCTTGTGACAATGCACATAGAACTAAGAATGGCCACTATGCTCTCAAAGTAGGTGCATAAAGGTAGAAGGTGGAGACTCAATATATAAGTGGAAGAAAGGCCTTCATAGAAGGAAGCAAAGATTCAAGTCTCATAAAGAGCTTCCAAAAATTATGGTACTTATAGCTTTCAGCTCTCATTGCCCCTATCATAAGCATCTTGAAGTGATTAAGGTTAAAGTGAACAAACAATGGTGTACATGCTTGACGAAGTATAAGTTAGAAATCTCATGTCCCTTGAATACGAGGGCCGCTCCTCATGCTACTCAAGTTTAGTCACCGGTAAGTTCTTGTCATCATAAGTACATGTGTATCATAGAGAACCGCCAACGGGGTACCCCTTGCCCGATGATACAAAAGAATCCCCATATCAAAATGACAAGGCAATCAGACAACGAGCATCTCAGCAATCTTCTTATTTACCATGGGAATATGGTGCTTTTTTCTCTCTTTCCTCTTTTCATAATCTATTTTTTTGTTTTTTTCTCTTTTTTCTCAATATAGGACTCTTTTTTTATAAGAAGAATGCTTCATAGACAGCTCATTATGGTTACGCTGCAGGTTTCCACCATGTTAGCATGGATTAGATCAGCGGCGTAGGCGTTTCTCTAACACATATACATAACTCGACTTACAAGCTCCCCTTTCATTTCACACCGACAATATCCATAGACAAAAGAGCATGATATCAACTAGGTACAAAGTACCCGTGCAATGTTGAAAGCGTTCCCCATGACAGCATGGTTCTGCTAATCCCCAACAAATAAGTGCAAGCATATACAACATAAACGACACAATGGTTCAAGTTTATTAAGGGCAAGAAAAGTAAAGTGTTCCATCAAGTTCGTCAGAGCTTTAATCACTAGTTTTCTCATAACAAGTTTAATTTGGAAGGTAAACAAAAGCATGAATATACTTGGAATAGCATAAGCTAGTAGGTAGGTATGGTGGACTCTTTGGAATAACTTGGTTTAAGGAGTTGGATGCATGAGCGGAACTCATACTTGGTTACAGAGGCTAGCAAAAGACTGGCAGCGACAAACTTAGAGAGCAATAATTGCCATAATCATGCATAGCGACAAAACATCATTGATCAAAGCATAAAGTGATACTACAAGTTGAAAACTAAAGGATCATAAAGGCTTATGATGACTTTGGATAGTCATAACATGGTGTGATCATGCGCCAACCCAACCCAAATAAAGCATCAAAGGAGAATACCACTATATTATGCTTTAATATGCTAAAACAACGCATGATTCATCCAAGGCACATTAAGCAATCTCAATTGTTTATAACAAGTCATGCTACAGCAAAGAATACTAAGCATAAATCCAAAACAATATCAAGCATGGCATGACAAAGCATAGGCCACAGTCAAAAACAATCTCTCTTTACCACCTAAGCATGACCTTTCCTACTCTTTTTCCAAATCAAACCAAACTATTTGAAAACCAATGCATGAAAGAGGGGGTCCAACCAATTTATTCAGCAAACTAAGAAAACAAAGCAAATGAAAAACCAAAACAAAAGTGAAAAAGAAGACGCTCCAAGAACAACACAATTGTGCATGAAACAATAAAAATGAAGCATTTGGAAGAAACCTGGGATTTTTATTGATGAAGAAGGGGATGCCTTGGGCATCCCCAAGCTTTGACGCTTGTACCTCTTGGATATTTCTTGGGGTGACACGCATGGCATCCCCAAGCTTGAGCTTTAGTCCATCCTTCATGTCATTACTCATTCCTTCCATACACCTTCCTTCATACAAAACTTCACACAATCTTTATTAGCAACATTAGTGCACTCAAGATAATAGGTCTTTAGTTTCAGTTCTAACACCAATAAAACTTCCATTAAAACACAAGCTACTGTAGCACTTCCCTCCAAAAGTTCAATTCCCCAAAAGAACTCAAAGAGGAACCAACAAGAAGCAAATGTACAAAATGATAGAAATCTGTCAAAACAGACCAGCAGGTAAAGACAATTTTTTTCAAAGACCTTCTATTGCTCAAATCAAAAAGTGTTGAACTAATGAAAGTTAGATAACAACCTGGGATGGAAGCACAAAATTTCACGCCTCAAAAGGACGTATAGAGATTTTACACGAATTTTTATGGTGAAGCACAGAAATCTGTTTCAGGACAGCAACTTTCCCAATCATTACTTCTCTCTCATTAGAGGTTACTCTTGGCACAAAAAAGCAAATAAAAAGGATAAGGAGAGGTTATTACTGAAGTAATAACTTCCAAGACTCATCTAAAACTTTTGGGTTATCTCCCAATAAGTACTTTTCTTTAACGCCTTTAAGTTAGGAATGATAGTTTGAGAGGATGCTCACATAAGAAATATGAATTGAAGTAAAAGAGAGAATCAAGAAGCAAATTCAAAACACATTTAAGTCTAACCCACTTCCTATGCATAGGAATCTTGTATGCAAATAAATTCGCAAAGAACAAAGTGACAGGCATAGGAAGATAAAAGAAGAGTAACTTCAAAACTTTCAGCACATAGTGAGGTGTTTCAATACCATGAAAACTTCTACAACCATATTTTCCTCTCTCATAATAATTTTCAGTAGCCTCATGAATGAACTCAACAATATAACTATCACATAAAGCATGCTTTTCATGTTCTACAAAAACATAATTTTTATCAAGCTCAAAAATAGTGGGATTAAAACCTTCAAACCCACTTTTAACAATTCTATAAAACGATGACTGATCATTCAATATAGGACCATCGTCTAGAGCTTTATCATAAACAATTTCTAAGCAAAACTCTTTAGTACCATGCATCTCAAAGTTAGGCACAAATAAAGGATTATCACAGATAACATGAGCATAACATTCATCCTCCTTTGGTAAGCATGGGGGACAATCAAATAATGTAAGGGATAAAGAGTTACTCTCATTAGAAGGTAGGCATGGGTAGCTAATCCATTCTTCCTCCTTTTGTTCATCTAATGAGCTTTCAGGTTCATCAATTTCTTCTTCGATAAGATCCTGCAAGGCATTAGTCTCTTCCATTTGTGGAAAGCATCTATTAATATATTCAAGAATATAGCCATTTTCTTCCTTGTAATTATCAAAGAAAAATTTAAGTATATCATAAACATCATATTTATAAGGTGAATCATCAATATTTTCAAGCAAACTAGCAAGTTCAAATGCACCCTTCCAAGCAATAAATTCTTCAATCCGTTCCACATCATAAAAGTCATAATTTCCTTTAACATAAGAAGATATGGTAACATTATCATTATACTCACATTGAAAAGGGAGGTGTTTATACCTCTTACAGCAACAAGATTTATCAAAGCAATAAGTAACATTATAAGTAGAGCACACGTTTCTAGCAATGGTATACAATTTATAAATTTGTTCCCATAAGTGTTTCCCTTTTTGTGACAAGCGGTGTTCCTTATAATAATATTTTTGATCTTCCGTGAACCCACCTTTCCAATAAGATTCAGTTTCAAAGAAAACAACCATTGATAAAAAGCATGATAAAGTAAGACAATAACAGACCAACGAAAATAACAACTAGAGTAGGAACTATTTTTTTGTATTTTTGACAAAGAAACAAGCAAGCAAGGCGGAAATAAACTAAGCTTGAACAATAGTGATTCCAACTGAACTTGATAAATAAAGCTATGCTCCCCGGCAACGGTGCCAGAAAATAGTCTTGATGACCCACAAGTATAGGGGGTGTATCGCAGTATTTTCGAGGGAAGTGAAACCCAATTTATTGATTCGACACATGGGGAGCCAAAGAATATTTATAAGCCTGAACAACTGAGTTGTGAATTCAGCTGCACCTGGAAACAATCTTGCTCACATCAGTTTATCAGTAGTACCAGTTTTGTAGTAGGAATAGTAAAGTAACAATGAGAGTAAAGTAAAGGCATGAGTAACAATAGTCACAAATGTGAGGGATTCGAAGCGGTAGGCATAGGGATGGATGGACGGGCGTTGCACAGACAAGAAAATTCACATGGCAATTAGAACATAGGGCAATTTCAGATAAATAAGATAAAGCATCCAAGTACTAGATAATCCTAGGCATGTGTTCCATATATAGTCATACGTGCTCGCAATGAGAACTTGCACAACATCTTTTGTCCTGCCAGCCTGTTTGCAGCGGGGCCTCAAGGGAACTACTGGCAATTAAGGTGCTCCTTTTAATAGAGCACTGGAGCAAAGAATTAACACTCCGTGAACACATGTGATCCTCACATCAAAGCCATTCCCTCTGGTTATCTTGATTTCTGTCACTTCGGGGCCATTGGTTATGGACAACAACGTGTGTATACAACTTGCAGGTAAGACCATAAACAATACTATCATAATGAATCAATAAAATGTTCAGATCTGAAATCATGGCACTCGGGCCCTAGTGACAAGCATTAAGCATAACAAGTTGCAACAAAGTCATAAAGCACTAATAGAAGATACTAGGAACCATACCCTAACAATTTGATGCCATTACATGAACGATCTCATCCAATCCCTACCATCCCCATAGCCTACAGCAGGGGATTACTCACTCATAGATGGGGGAAGCATGGATGGTCGATGGAGAAGCGATGGTGATGATGAGGGCGATGATCTCCTCCAATTCCCCATCGCGGCAGGGTGCCTGAACAGAGTTTCTGGTGCTGAATCGTGGAATTTGGTGGTGGCGGCGGAGCAGAACTCCTTCTGAAAAAACGTCGACCCCCCTGAGTTTTTAGGTCAGAAGGCATCTTATAGGCGAAGAGGGAGACGGAGGGGGTGTCTG
The DNA here is from genome assembly GCA_023614405.1 of Avena insularis. NCBI lineage: Eukaryota > Viridiplantae > Streptophyta > Magnoliopsida > Poales > Poaceae > Avena > Avena insularis. Next base: position 171,955 of record JAJUPC010000534.1, on the reverse strand, counting down.
GGGTGGCCAGACCACCCCCTGGCGCGGCCAGGCCTAGCCCGCGCGGCCAGGTGGTGTGGCCTGGGCCCAGCCCCCCTCCGTCTTGTATTCTGGCTCCAAGTGTCCCCTGGTAAAATAATAACTTTGGCTTTTGTCCCGTCCAATTCCAGGAATATTCATTTTCTGACTTTCCTAGAACAAAAAACAGCAGAAAACAGGCAGATGGCACTGTGGCTCTTGTTAATAGTTTAGTCCAAGAAATCATATGAAAAGTACTCCAAAGTATGGACAAAACATAAGAAAGTAGATAAAACCAAGCATGGAACATCAAAAATTATATATACATTTGCAATGTATCAGTTTCACAGTCGGTGCGTCGTACTTCACGACAGCACGGTTGTACTCCGGGTATGTACGATGAACAACGCAACTTCTGGGGAGTGTGACTTTGATTCGGAGCATTTCCGCAGGAGACGAGAGTTGGAGTTGGAGGAGTGATGTAAATAAATAAGTGAGATAGTACCACATGAGCTTGTAATGTTTAATGAGTAAGGGCATGTAATCATGTTGTATAAATTATATTGTTTGTAATGTAGAATATGTGTGTAATGCATATTTGGTTCTTATTTGGATCTTGTTTTCCATTGTGTGACTAGTTCTGTGCATGAAGTTGAGCTCAGAATACATATGCATGATGTAATTAAGAGTATTCTCTTCTGTTACAGGACTAGGGGGTATGGAAATGGGTGTAGAAAACAAGGCTGAACAGCAGCACATGGAGCGCGAAGCCAAAGAAAAGGCGGATGAAGACACCAAAATACAAGTAAACTTACCACCACCACCAATGAGGCCATTGATGGAGCAAAACTTTATGCAGTACATGCAAATGATGCAAGAGTCCCAGAATAAGTTCATCGAGGGGTTAGTAGACCATGTGGGACAGCCAAGGGCATCTCAAGGACATGGTGTTAGTCTTTCAGATTTCCAGGATACCAGGCCTTTACCTTTCGCATCCGCTCTTGAACCAATGGATGCAGAGGACTGGTTAACAGATACCGAAAGAAAGTTGAGAACTGTAGGATGCAATGAGGAAGATAAGTTGAGGTATGCAACACACTTATTGACCGGACCTGCAGCGTCATGGTGGGAGAGTCAGCTAGCAATGCAACCTCCAAGAAGAGAGTACAATTGGGAGGAGTTTAAACAAAGATTCCGTGAATATCATGTTCCGGAGAGTATCATAGAGTTGAAGCGTAGGGAGTTTGAAGAACTACAACAGGGATACTCCAGTGTCATGAAGTATATTCGGGAGTTTAGTGACTTATCTTGTTATGCTGCTGAAGAAGTTAGCACGGAGACGAGTAGGAAGAAGAGGTTCATGCGTGGATTAAATCCATTAGTGAATATGCATTTGAGTCTTGCCAACACTCAAACTTTTCAACAGTTGCTTGATGCAGCTATCACCTTTGAAGATGATTACAAAAATGTCCAAGAGGACCGTAGGAAGAGAGCAAAGAAGGAAACGAAGAGGATTCAAGCAAGTAAACCCAAAACTAATTTGGAGTTTCAACCTAGAAACAAACCCTACAACAACAACAATAGGAGTAGAAATAACACTAGCAGACAATTCAATCCTAGAAGGAATGTTATATGTCATAATTGTATGCTTCCGGGACATATCAGCAAGGATTGCCAGAAACCAGTGATTATTTGTTATGGATGTGGATTAAAGGGTCATATTAAGCCTGATTGCCCAAACAAACCACCCGGTGGTTGGCCCACAAAGGGTGGAGGACAAGCCAGAGGAGGCGGAGGTGGACAGTCTAACAGAGGTGGAAGCCATGCCAAAAATAATAATGGCAAGAGGGGTAGACCTATGGGAAAGCTGAATTGCGCAACCCTGGAGGAGGTGGATAACTCAAATCAGGCGGTGATAGGTACGCTCAATATTCTCACAAATCCCGGAAAAGTTTTATTTGATACTGGTGCAACTACTTCTTTCATATCTGAAGAGTTTTGTGATAAATTCGGGATTAGAAGGGCACCGTTAAAAAACCTATGACCGTAGTTACCACCGGAGGGATTGTGGTAGTTAGACATATTAAACTAAACCAAGTCATCTCAATCTGTGGTCAAACCTATTATGCGGAGATTTATGTGATCCCATTAAAAGGAATAGCAGTAGTGTTGGGAATGGATTGGATGACAGACTATGGAGCTCAAATCAATTGTGAAGAGAAAACCGTTTCAATCAGATCTCCAAGTGGACGAAGGATAGTTTATCAGGCGGATAAACATAGTCATATCATGGTAGATCTGCAGTTAAACTCAATGAAGGAGGCCAAATTAGAAGATATTCCAGTGGTGAAGGAGTTTCAAGATGTTTTTCCTACAGAATTACCAGGAATGCCACCAAATCGGGAGATAGAATTCACTATTGACCTGATACCCGGTACAACACCAATAGCTCAAGCACCATATAAGATGGGGCCCAAGGAATTAAAAGAGCTTAAAGAGCAAATTGATGAATTAGCCCGGAAAGGATTCATACAGGAAAGTGTATCTCCGTGGGGAACTCCGGTGTTCTTTGTGGATAAACGAGATGGTGGGTGGAGAATGTGTGGGGATTACAGAAATCTCAATAATGTCACTATCAAGAACAAGTATCCATTACCAAGAATACAAGATTTATTTGACCAAGTCAAGGGAGCAGGAGTATTCTCCAAAATTGATCTAAGATCAGGATACCACCAGATAAAAATTAAACCTGAAGGTGTTCCTAAAACAGCATTTGTGTCAAGATATGGACATCATGAGTATTTAGTTGTTCCTTTTGGTCTGATTAATGCACCAGCAATATTCATGAATTTGAGGAACAAAATCTTCATGCCGTATTTGGACAAGTTTGTCATAGTATTCATCGATGATATTCTGATATATTCTAAAGATACAGAAGAGCATGCAGAACACTTGATGCTAGATAAGCTTTATGCTAAGTTCAGTAAGTGTGAATTCTGGTTGGACAAAGTAGAGTTTCTTGGTCATGTGATCAGTAAGGATGGAATTGCTGTAAATCCGTCCAAAGTTCAATCAGTACTAGATTGGAAGGAACCAACCAATGTGAAGCAAATCTGAGGTTTTTTAGGTATGGCTGGTTATTATCGAAGATTCATTGAAGGTTTTTCCAAGATAGCTGGACAAATGACCAAATTATTAAGAAAGAATATACCTTTCCTATGGGATGAGAAGTGTGAAGCAAGTTTTCAGGAGTTGAAAACCATATTAACTACTGCACCAATCCTAGCAATTCCAGAACCAGGAAAAGATTACACAGTTTATTGTGATGCATCCAAGGAAGGATTAGGTTGTGTGCTTATGCAAGATTGTAAGGTAATTGCTTATGGATCTATGCAATTGAAACCACATGAAGTGAACTATCCAACCCATGATTTAGAATTAGTAGCAGTAGTGTTTGCCTTAAAAGGATGGAGACATTTTCTCTATGGGGCAAGATGTGAGTTATATATTGACCACAAAAGTCTCAAATATTTCTTCACTCAAAAGGAATTGAATATGAGACAGAAGCGTTGGCTGGAGTTGATTAAAGATTATGATCTAACAATAAATTACACTCCTGGAAAAGCAAATGTTGTGGCAGATGCTTTAAGTCGGAAAAGCACAGATATACAACCTTTGAATAAAGAACTACCAAAAGAACTACAGATGGATTTGGAAAGGATGGAATTACAATTTATAAGTACAACAGTTCTTGGAGGATTAGCTACCATGCGGGTAATTGAAGAGCAAAGTAGTGATCTTCGACATGAAATCTTTAGACATCAATATGAAGATCCTTTTATTGCTGAAGAACTTCGAAGAATCTCTCAAGGTCAAACCTCAGTTTTTCACTTAGGAGATTATGGATCCTTATGGTTTAAAAACCGTCTCTGTGTGCCAGAAGTGACAGATATTCGAGAAGTGATACTTCAGGAAGCTCATGAAACACCATATTCCATACATCCGGGTAGTACAAAGATGTACATGGATTTAAAGGAATTGTTCTGGTGGAATAATATGAAAAGATTTATTGCAAAGTATGTATCGGAATGCCATACTTGCCAAAGGGTTAAAGAGGAACATCAAAGTCTAGCAGGACCATTACAACCTTTGGAAATTCCAGAATGGAAGTGGGAAGAAATTGGTATGGATTTTATCACAGGGCTACCTATGACACCGAAACGGAAGGATATGATATGGGTGATGTTGATAGACTCACACAAAGTGCTCATTTTATTCAAGTGAATCAAAAGGATAATGCTGAGGAATTAGTGGAAATTTATGTCAAAGAGATTGTGAGTAAACACGGGGTACCCAAGAAAATTGTGTCCGATAGAGGATCTGTGTTTACATCATCATTTTGGAAACAATTACATGCACCACTGGGTTCAAAGTTGGATTTTAGCACAGCTTATCATCCAGAAACTAGAGGCCAAACAGAGAGGACCAATCAAATCTTAAAAGACATGCTAAGAGCTTGTGTATTAGATTTTGGAGGTTCGTGGGAAGATCATTTACCATTGGTAGAATTTTCTTACAACAATATCTATCAGAGTAGCCTGAAGGCAGCACCTTATCAAGTATTATATGGAAGAAGGTGTAGATCACCTATATGCTGGTATGAACCTAGTAGTAGCAAAGAATTTGCACTAGATTATATCAAGGAAAGGAAAGATATCATAGATATCAATAGAGATTGGTTGAAGATAGCTCAGAGTCGACAAAAGAGTTATGCTGATCAAAGTCATAGATCATGGCATCCAGAAGTAGGAGATATGGTATATCTCAAAGTAAGTTCGATGAAGGGAGTAAAGCGATTCGGAGTCAAAGGAAAATTAAGTCCAAGGTACATTGGACCATTCAAGATATTAAGTCAAAACAGAACAATAGCTTATGCTCTGGAGTTACCAAAGAGGTTAGCTCAGGTTCACAATGTGTTCCATGTTTCACAACTTCGGAAATGTCTTAAAGTTCCAGATGATACCATCACTCATTAAGAGATTGAGTTACAAGCAGATATGACTTATGTAGAAAAAGCCTGTAAGATTCTAGAAGAAAACTGGAAGACGTTAAGAAACAGGGCAATCAAGTATTGTAAGGTACAGTGGGAACATCACCCAGAACAAGAAGCTACCTGGGAGAAAGAAGATGATTTGAGAGAAGCATATCCAGAGTTGTTTAGGTACCATCCGTAAACTTCAGGACGAAGTTTAATCTAAGGGGGGAAGTCTATAACATCCTAGCATTAGGATCCAACGAAGGGTAGATATAGGATTATAAGTTTGTGCATGCATGCATCTGTAAAATCTGGATAAATTTTTCGCCAAACAAAACACTAAAGGAATCAGAGTTTCTTTCACTAACTGGAGGTAGGAATAGCTCTTGTTAGTGATTGCTATGAATTCTGACATGATATTTAGGCAGTATTAAGAAATTGGGGGAGTTATTTGGAATTTAAATTTGAAATTTCAAATCAATTTGAAATTATTTAGATATTAGAAGTTATTAATATTGAAGAGTTTTCCAAAATAAAACCTTATTAACATTATTTGATTTTAAGAAAGGAATAGTAATCAACAATAAGATTTAATGATAAGGAAAAAGAATTAAATAAGAAATAATGCTTATTTCTCTTTTTTTATAATGAGGTCACAAATGATGACAAATACATCAAAGGTATAAGATTACACAGAATAGAAATTTAACTTTATTAAACTTGTAATAACATCTTTACAAGATCCTTTACAAAAGAATTACAAAGAAGGTTACAAGTAGAGCCTATACTAACTATCTATCCTACACTAATCTTGTGAGTCCAGATCTTGTTCCTGCAAATAAGAAAAACAGCTAAAAAGGAAAATTAGGGATTAGTAAGGTAATTTTACTCTCAGTGTTGAACAGTGAAGTGCACTATTCATGGTACATCATTGAGTACATAGAAGGGTAAGTTTCACCAACAGTGAAGTATCTATTCTTCTCAGTTAATAGCAAAGATTACAGTAAAAGACAAGTGGCTAAAAAATAGGTTTCACCAGGCTGACAAATAGTAAATAGGTAAGAGTAACAACCAAGTTACTTGAGCTGATCCACATGCATAGCACACACACACAGCTTAGTCGACTGACTACATGGGGTGTGCTGTCAAGCTACCAGTAGCAGTACAAGGTACCACACAGAGCACCAACCGAAGGGGAAACACATAAGCTTAGTTCTTCTTCTCAAGCATACACTCACAGTAATAAAAACTGCTGAAACCATAGCTCATTTCTCCACCAAATTACCCAAATCAAACATCAGATCTCTACCTGATGGTAACATACAGAGGGGGTGGAGCAGGTGGAAAGAGAGGTCAAGCATCAAGTTACAGGAGCATCACCAGGTGGTGCAGAGCAAGATCAAGTAGCAAGCTACATCACAACATCATCAATCAACCAGCAATCTGGTGAGTTCAAATAACATCACCACATGATCAGATCATCATAGAAGCATATGAGCATATAATTTTTACTTAAACTTCTCAGAAAAACACCCAAGTGGGGTGTAGATCCATCCTAGAAGCATTTAAAAAGAAAGCCAATTACAAATCCTTACAAACAAATCCAAGATCTCAGCCTTTGCATCATAGATCCTGGATATTTACTCAATTCTCCACATTTATAAATAAATAGCAGTCTTAGACTTAGATTCAGGGCACATCTCCTATGGAGTAGCACCTCTATAATCTCAGGATCTTAAGGACCAATATTTGATAGTGAGGAGATCAATCATTTTCTTATAAGGATTCAAGAATCATTAGCTGATACATGCACCAGATAATATCTTTGAGAAACAGCTAGAAACACCTTAGTATTTCCTAGTCATGCCTTAGACCAACATCATAGGCTAATAGGCTATAGCAGATTAGGATAATAAAGCCAGCAAAAGCTTTTCAGGCATTTAACCAATCAAACTTGGAGATAGGTAGGATTTAGGCAATAGAAATATGAATATTGTGTACCATTCTAAAAGAAGGCATCACAAATGTCACATCTAAAACCAAACCAAGGCTTTACTGATACTTGATCAGTTATCTTACAGAAAGATAATTAATCACTTTCCTGGAATAAATATTCAGGAATCATACTCATGTTGCATTTCTATAATCAGGAAAGCATAGGAGTATCATTCTCACTCCAATTTAAAAGATCAACACAAACCAGTGTATGAAGATCAACTGAACATTACTGACAGAACCATTATCAGTATTAGGATCATGAAACCATAGTGAAATTCACATCATTAGCATAAGGGGGTAAACATCCAGGACAGTTTAACCACTACAATTAGTCCTAATAGAATCATCATGCTCAGGCCAGAGGGTTGAACCCTAAACGAACCATGAAATCAATTAGGGATTTACCACTAAAGGCACAAGAGGGTATCGAACAAGACAGAGTGGAGCACAGAGGAGGAGTAGTCAATCTTACTCACGGGCCTCGCAAAAAGAACCGAAGAGGAAGCAGAGGTTGACCGGGGGCGAAGTAGGAACAGCGGCACGGGGAGCACCCTGAAGGGGTGCTACAACCCGCACCCAACCGCACGTTTGATCCACCGGAGAAGAACGACGAACGCAGTGAAGAACCGGCACACCATCGCCGATGCTCCAGCGCGGCAAACCCTAACCCTAGCCTAGGGCAGAGGTCAGCATGGCCAGGAGAAAGCACCCACCACGGATCTGCTTGGACAAGATGACGCAGCATCATCGACTGAGTCACCCTGCATCGTGGCGGCAGCAACAATGACGGTTGGCAGAATCGTCTTGTGGCGGCGACGGAGGAGATGGTCGTGTGCACAAGAGAGTGAGAGAGAGGAGAAGAGTGTGCGTGCGAGGGTCTTTGGGCACCAGGCGGCAGTACCACTCTAGTGAGTGTAACCAGGCCAGGTGGGCCGGGTTAAGTTGGGTCGGGCCAGCCCAGTGGGCCAGGTCCGTATCTTAATAGGATTATTTAAAAGAATAATTACAAATATACCCTTGAGATAAAAATGGCTCTAGATAAATAAATAAAAATCTTAAAAATACAAATAATATATCTATAAATTCACAAAAATATTTTCTATTGAATAAAAATAATCAATAGAATTTTTGGCAATTAAAATTTTAGGTTATTAATAATAAGATGCTAATTACTTTTGATTTTTTACAAAAATATGGGAAACACCTAAAATTGAATAAAATTCACTTTTAAGATCCTAAATGAATAAACTATTGTAGAAAAATACTAATTTGTATTTTTGCAAAGTAAATTTGGTGTGATGAAAATAAATCCTATTTCCTTAAAGGAATTTCATAAATTACTCAAAGGAAATAAATTCATAGAATGATATTGTCTTTTATTGATTTAATAAAATAGTAGGCTTTTACTAAAAGGGTAAGACATGCAGGGAAGCAAATAATAAATCATTGCATGACATTACTATGCATGGCATATTGCTTCTTTAAATATTGTCCTTATCGGGCAATAATGGTTCTTTGTAGAAACCGGAGCTCAAGGTCAGGTGGAAGCATCTGATACATTGCAAATGTATCTATAATTTTTGATGTTCAATGCTTGGTTTTATCCACTTTCTTGTGTTTTCTTCCAACTTTGGAGTACATTTCATATGATTTCTTGGACTAACCTATTAACAAGAGCCATAGTGCCAACTGCCTGTTTTCTGCTGTTTTTGGTTCCAGGAAAGTCAGAAAATGAATATTCTCGGAATTGGACGGGACAAAAGCCAAAGTGCCTATTTTTCCGGAAGGGATCAAGTGCCAGAATACGAGACAGAGAAGGGCTAGAGGGCGGCCACACCTCCTGGCCGCACGGCCAGGCCTAGCCCGCGCCAGGGGGTGGTGTGGCCAGCCCAGGCACCCCATCGGCCTCTCCTTCCGCCTATATATTGCCCTCGGGACAAAAACCCTAAGGGCCCGATCAAAAATCCATGAAAGATTCTGTAGCCGCCGTCATCTCCATGCCTAGATCGGGAGGGATCTGAAGCTCTTCCCGGCACCACTGGGAGAGAATTCACCACAGGCCTTCTTCATCACCATGCAAGCCTCCGGTGTGATGCGTGAGTAGTTCATCCTTGGACTATGGATCCATGTAGTAGCTAGATGGCTGGTTCTCCTCCTTTGTGCTTTTGTGTTTAGATCTTGTGAGCTCTGTTCATGATCAAGATCATCTATTTGTAATCATACATGTTGTGTTTGCGGGGATCCGATGGATATTGAGATGCTATTTAAGATTGATTATTGATTCTATCATGTCTTTGTTATTTGAGATCTTGCATGCTTTCCGTTGTTAGTAGCTATCGTGTCCAAGTAGATGCTAGCAACTCCAAGAGTTAGTATTTATGCTCGATAGTGGGTTCATGCCTCCGTAATCTGGGAAGTGGCAAATCTCTAAGGTACTAGATGTGTTGTTGCTACTAGGAGAAAACAACAATCCTTTGTTCATAGAACAATCATATTGTTTACTTTACATGATTAAATAAAGCAATAATCTGTTGCTTGCAACTTAATACTGTTGGGGGTTCGGATGATAACCTGAAGGTGGATTATTAGTCATAGATGCAGTTGGATGGCGGTCTATGTATTATGTTGTAATGCCCAATCAAGTCTCAGAGGAGTCAAGATGATTAGTATATGCATGTATTGCTTTCTCGGTGTTTGTCAATTGCCCCGCTGTAATTTGTTCACCCAGCATGTTATCTATCTAAGGAGAGCCACCTCTAGTGAACTATGGATCCCGGTCCTTGTCTTTTACATATAATCTAGAATCTTTTACTGCTTTGTGTTTACTTTCTGCAAACTTTTACTTCTTTCCATTCGATACGTTTAATCATTTGTTTTCCACAAAACACGGTGAGATTGACAACCTCATCGCAAGTTGGGGACAAAGTTATGTGGTTGTGTTGTGCAGGTCTCCACGTTGCTACTAGCTTAGGTAGTCGCCTTAAAGCTCACTAGTAACACCTTTGGGGTGTTTCCTTGCTCCCTCTTGGTTCGATTAAACCTTGGTTTCATAACTGAGGGAAACTTCTGCTGTGCTCATCATACCTTCCCTTGGGGTTCCCACGAGCTCTACATCAACACCGCCAACAAGCATTTTTAAGGCGTCGTGCATTGAGCCATCAAGCGATTTTAAAGGCGCCGTTGGGAGTCAAGGACATCTTCACAAGGGGAGTCCCTCATAACCAATCTCTTTACTTTGTTGTTTCTGTTTTGCTTAGTTTCTTTTTTGCTTTGTTTGCTTGTTTTGTTCTTCAAAAACACAAAAAAAAATAGTTTTACTTGTTTGCTTTCTTATTCAAAAACACAAAAAAATTAAGTCTCCTTTAGTTGTCACCTCTTCCTTAGCTCACCATGTTGATCCCTAAATTCACCTTGAAAGACCTTTCAGTTGGTAGTGGTTCTATAATTGGGAAAGATAATATTGAAGAATTCTTTAATCATGTTAGCAAACATGAAGATACTGAGGATAGATCCCTTGTAGAACGTGCTCCAAACTATGAGATTGCTGCAGCTTCTTTAATTCACATGTTAGAAGCTAGGTTTGTTAACCTCAACCCCTTAATGCAAGTAATGTTTCTTAAGCTTAAAGAAATTGAAGACCCTGAAAAGAGGGAGTTTATTCCAGAAACTTTGTTTAAGGAGTTCTATGATGTTGCCAAGGAAGCTAGGAAAGTCTTTGAACACTTCAATATGCTAGGCTCATGTGTAGATGTTGTTGGTACACGAGAAAATATGAACAAAACCGAACCTAATGGGGAGGAACCTAAGATACCAATACCCTTTAAACTAGTAGCAATAAATGATGCCATAGAAAAGAATCTTGATTGGATTGTTTCTGCAAACCCTTTTGATGAGAATAGTGAACCTAAGAGCATTGAGAGAGGATCTCTTATTTGGATGATAAACCTTGCCTTGTTGAAAATACTTTTGGTATTGATCTTAATGCTTCTTCATTTGAGAACACTTGATTCTTTCTTTGCTTCTTATGCCTAACTTAAAGGCGTTAAAGAAAAGTACTTATTGGGAGATAACCAAAAAGTTTTAGATGAGTCTTGGAAGTTATTACTTCAGTAATAACCTCTCCTTATCCTTTTTATTTGCTTTTTATGCCAAGAGTAACCTCTAATGAGAGAGAAGTAATGATTGGGAAAGTTGCTGTCCCGAAACAGATTTTTGTGCTTCACCGTAAAAATTAGTGAGAGAGCTTTGTACGTGAGATTGAGCTGTAATTGTTTGTGCTTCTGACCCAGGTTGTTATATAACTTTCGTTAGTTCAACACTTTTTGATTTGAGCAACAAAAGGTCTTCGAAAAAATTCGTTTTTACCTGCTGGTCTGTTTTGACAGATTTCTGCCATTTTCTGCATTTGCTTCTTGTGGGTTCCTTTTTGTGTTCTTTTGGGGAATTGAGCTTTTTGAGGGAATTGCTACAGTAGCTAGTGTTCTAATGGAAGTTTATTTGATGTTCTAATGGAGGCGAGGTCCATACGGATGCCTTGTCTCCGCAGAAGCGTGCGAAAGCTCCTTTGGCGAAGTTCGTGCTGTTGCCGGTTATGATGTTGTTGGGGTAGCCGAAGAGTGTAATTATGTCTATGAAGAACTTGACCACTGTCGGCCCATCCAGCTTCTTTATTGGCTTTGCCTCGATCCACTTGGTGAACTTGTCCACTGCCACCAGCAGATTCGTCATGCTGGATCGGGCTGTTTTGAAGGGGCCGACCATATCCAGCCCCCAGACGGCGAAGGGCCAAGTGATGGGTATCGTCTTGAGTGCCCTAGCCGGAGTGTACCTTTGTTAGCTAAACCGTTGGCAACCGTTACATGCCTTGACCATTTGTTCAGCGTCCTCCAGTGTCGTGGGCCAATAGAACCCATGGCGAAATGCTTTTGCCACTATGGCTCGTGACGATGCGTGGTGGCCGCATTCGCCCTGGTGAATGTCGATCAGCAACCGAATTCCTTCTTCCTGGCTTACGCACCGCTGGTAAATGCCCCCAACGCTCGCTTGTAGAGCTTGTTGTTGATGATGGTGTACGCTCTTTGTAACACCCTCGAATCGACCCTATGCAGATTTCAATGATTCCCGCTAAACCCGCATAGTAATGATTCAAAGATGTCCACAAGGAACTTGCGTGCGGGTGGAAAACAAAGTAATACCATTACACATTAGTCCACGATGGAACCCACATAATATATATATACATCAACGACTCAACGATTCAAGAATACAGATAGATAGTACAAAGATCCAAATCACCTTGAAAACAATACAACTTCCGAGTACGGACAAGATGCAAATGGGGCTAAGAGCCCTGAAGAATAACCAATGGCGTCCATACCTGCTGAAACAAAAGGGGTGTCGACAAAGGGCAAAGGAAAAAGGGAGCAGTCAGTACTAAGGCCAGTACACGGCGCGTCTAGAATTCGGCGGCTCTCACCTACATAGGTATGGTGGACTGAAGCGGCAACGCATCATGCACTAAACAATCTATAGAGACTCGATTCAACTGTCGGCTATTAGAGAGGGATACGAAAGACCTATTCGGATCCAACCTGATAGTAACACCAAAACATACCCATCCTGGTATTTATAGCACTACTTTAGTTATAGTTGTCTATGATCGAGATACTGTGCTCCAAGTCGTCCATAGCCGCGGACATGGCTTTCAGAAAGATTTACCCTGCAGGGGTGCACAAATAGCAACACACACACGATCAACCTCGGGAAGAACCAAATAAAACGCAACGAGGCCTCACGACAATGCATTCACAGGATTCATAAATTATTTCAGGGGGGCACCCCATTAAGCTACTCGCAATGAAGTTGGCCGGCTCCGAGACGGACCCAAGGTTTGCGCCATTGGCTGTAAACGACTGGGAACCCGAAAGTGTGACTGGGCTTATCGATACCGCGAAAACACTCCGCAATTCCTAAACAGTACAGGTGCGCCACGCACAATCGTAAATAAAGCAGTAAAGCATGGCATAAGTACAGGATAGTAATAAATCCCCAAAGTAGTTTGTGGCCCCAAGAAATAAAGTGCGAATCAAGCTCAAGCAAAGGGGGATTCATAGAGTCCCCCATATGTGGATAGTGCGAATAGTCAAGGAACAGGTATCAAGTTCTCGGGGCCTACGGGACACAAGTGAGCGTGGAAGAACCAAATAACATATATTGCCCACCGGTGCCTCTGCATTAGTTATATCTATTCTCAACATTTTATTTAACAAGTTCTAATTAAAGCCATGATCATCTCCACCATTAAACATGTGCCAACCTTTCAACAACGGTGGAACGACAAGAAAGCGAAGCAGCACCTGAGCAAGCAACTACGACTCGCAAGACCAACTGACTATCAAACAATAGGCAATAGGATGTTTCCAAGGCTATATGGAGGTGGCAATGAATATAAATGGTACGGGAACTAAAGCATCACAATACGGATAGCAATAGATCAACAGGAGGAAGTAAAAACTATAAAGACAAAATAGGTAGAAAGGGGGAGATTGCTCGCCTGGAAAACACTACTGAAGGTTCATTATCCGAAGAACTTGTCAATACTCGCATCAACTCAACGGCCGAATCTGTGAAGAAGCAAAGCACTGAAAGAAACACCGGATGCACTATTTAATACTACGACAGAAGATCAGGCATGGTGCATGTATGATGCTTGACATGGCTATGATGCGATGCAATTAGACAATATTAAGCAGAATCGGGGTCCCGACAATTATTTAGAAGGTTCAAGTTATTTAGATACCCCGCAATTTAAATGTTGGCTTAATAAGGCAAAACATGGCATCGGTTCGCTACACAAATTTAAATGGAGCCAATACAAGACTAGAATAGCCCGCATATAGTCTCCATATTTAATTATGATGAGGTGAATCGGCATAATGCCCCCAAATCCACATGATGCGATGTATGCAAACATGAATAGATTTAATATGCAACAAGTCAAATATCATATTACAAAAATAGAAGCTTAGGATCGCACGTTTAGGGTCGACGATCTTGGTTCGGAGGGGTTTGGGTTCGGTTTTCGGATCCAGGATCAGGGTCTTCAGGGTCTCGTCCATCGGATCCATAGGCGATCTTGATGTACCGGGTTAAGATCCGTAGCTTCGGGTCCATGTCGACGGTCTTGTCCGTGATGGAGAACTTGGGTGTTCAGCCTCGGATGTCGACAGAGGACTTGGTTCCGGTGTCGAGATCTTCGGATCATCGGGTCCATCCTTCAGTCATCGAATCCGGGTATAGGTCTTGCCGATACCAGAGCGAAGGGAGCTGAGGTAGCATGCTCAATATCTTAACAGGAACACACGCACATTTGCACATCCCAAACACGAGCAAAGGCAGAAGCAACATCCACACCATCTCCTCACCACACAAGGCACATGTTGATCTCTCCCGGGAACTCAGATGGCGCTGTAGAGGCTCACGGCTGGGGTCGCGCGAAGGGACCGCTGGAGGTAGGCAGAGGGGAGCGGGGTCAGCAACGCGGCATGGCGAGGTCCTAGCGGTGAGGAGGCTCACGACGGGGGCGTGGCGCTGTCCTGAAAGGGCGGCAAGACCGGCGAGGCGAGTGTGTAGAGGAGGACATGGCGGCATGCCCAGCGGCGGGCTCGAGGACGTGCCGCTGACGGCACTCGGGGTCCAGTCGGAGATGCAGGGCGCAGCGGTGGTGCACTTGGGGCTCGAGGAAGAGGCTGAGGGCGACGAGCTCCACAGTCGGGGCTAAGCGTCCTTGACGGCGGCCAGGAGGAGGAGCTTGAGGTGGCACTTGGTTGAGCGGTGGTTGGGGACGAGGCCCAGTGAGGGGGCCGACGCCATGCGACCGAGAACGGGACGGCATAGAGGGAGGCAAACATGGGTGAGGGCGAGCGGCGGGGCCGGACTTGGCAGGGATCGACGGAGGTGGCCTCCTGGCGGCGGCGCTTACGGTGGGGAGGTCGAGCAGAGGAGCTCGGGAAGGAGAGGACGCGAACGGGGGGGCTGATCGCGTTTCTAACAGAGACAAAGGGGGGTGGATGCAAGTTTCTAGGAGGGCTAGGTGGATATCAAGCAAGGGACTGGGGCGTGTCGGCGCGCTGCGTTACATGCGAGAGGGCCTTGTCAGGCAGAGGGACCTAGGGTGGTGTGAGGGTGTTCGAGGGATGGTGGCGGCGGCAGGGTAGATGGGGATTTTTGGGTTATGTCTAGGTAGGGTCTACTCTAGGTTAGGGTTTGGGAAAAGGGGTTGTAGGCCGCCAGCTTGCTAGTCTTTTGCCCCGGTAGACTGGCGGCATCCTCCGAGGTTTTATAAATATATTTTTGTTTATTATTTTATTTTAAATAGAGTTTTGTAAATAGTTTTTAGACAAATAAAAGGTCTGATAAAGACCGGGGTTTTATACTTTGAAATAAGAAGGGGATAATGTAGAAAAAATAGGGCTGTTGGAAGATAGTTTTAGACAAACAGATGCATGATGATGATGATGCTCAAATGAATTGTGGCATGATGACATGAGCATGCTATCATGATGATGCACAAGGGAAAAAACACAGCGATTTTCTAGTAGTTGTTTTAGCGGGGTGTTACAATTCGACACCACTAACAATGGTTCTCACCCTCGACATCCGCCTCATGGTACGGGGAAGAAGGCCGACGGTCTAAATCTTTTCTCTTCGTGTAGATCCTCGTGAGACCACTAACAAAGATCATTGCTCCACCTTGAATTCGGTGACACCACCAGCAAGGGGTCGTTGCTCATGTTCGTTGAGAGAACACTCCGGAGAAATAAAGACGCAGGTAAAGGTCTTAAAAGATAAGGCCACCTTTAACTTCCGTGGAAGGAGTACAATCGCATTGATCCGCCAATTTAATGTGCAGAGCGAATGATAAGAGTAGTGGTATGGTCGCGACTCCATCCTGCACTCAAAGCATTACTCTGTACATGACTAGAAGAATTATGTAACCAACTCTCAGAATCAAACTATAGATCTTCACAAGCGAGGTTCAGAAAACAAAGGAGTGATACAGGCTCTTCATCGGATCTAGCGTAGATGATGTCGTCGCATTGACGAACACCGGAAGATAAAAAGAAAATTTAGTGAATTTTGGTCCACTGAAAAGAACAATAGAGGAAAATTCCTCAGATAGCATGAAGATTGGATGTAGCAACAACGTTACAAGAAGAAGGGAGCAAAACCCTGAAGGTACGACAGAAACCCAACCATGAGAATTCCTGGACTCGAAGAAAAGATAAAAGAGCAGATTCAAAACACGTGAAGGTAAGAGGAGAATAGCATAGGGGTAAGGAGTAAAAGCAGACCTAATCAGATCTATCTAACCGATTTTGCAAAAATAGTTTTGACACTCTACATCGGTCGTTAGCTAGGTTATCCTACAGGATGGACCAGCGCGGTATCGCAACTGCTGAGCTCTGATACCACTTTGTAACACCCTCGGATCGGCCCTATGCAGATTTCAACGATTCCCTCTAAACCCGCATAGAAACGATTCAAAGATGTCCACCAGGCACTTGTGTGCGGGTGGAAAACGAAGTAATACCATTACATATTAGTCCATGATGGAACCCACAGAACATATATATACATCAATGACTCAACGAGTCAAGAATACAGATATACAGTACAAAGATCCAAATCACCTTGAAAACAATACAACGTCCGACTACGGACAAGATGCAAATGGGGTTAAGAGCCCTGAAGAATAACCAATGGCATCCATAACCCTGCCCAGGCCAAGCCGGAAGGGTAACCCTGCTAACGATGTCGATCTCATACCTGCTAAAACAAAAGGGGTGCTGACAAAGGGCAAAGGAAAAAGGGAGCGGTCAGTACTGAGGCCAGTACACGACGAGTCTAGAATTCGGCGGCTCTCGCCTACATAGGTATGGTGGACTGAAGCGGCAATGCATCATGCACTAAACAATCTATAGAGACTTGATTCAACTGTAGGCTATTAGAGAGGGATAAGAAAGACCTATTCGGATCCAACCTGATAGTAACACCAAAACATACCCATCCTGGTATTTCCCCCTCAAGACCACACGAGGAAGTCAAACCGAGGAACTCACTCAGTTGGCAGTTTTATTCATTCCATTATAGTTGTAGCACTTACTAGTCAGATACAATGAGCATAATACATTGCAAATCTAGCAGTTATTGGCACTTTTATTTACTCATTCCGTCGTAGTGAAACTGATTATTAGACATGTCAAAGTTAAATTTATAGCACTACTTTAGTTATAGTTGTCTATGATCGAGATACCGTGCTCCAAGTCGTCCATAACCGCGGACACGGCTTTTAGAAAGATTTACCTTGCAGGGGTGCACAAATAGCAACACACACACACGATCAACCTCGAGAAGAACCAAATAAAACGCAACGAGGCCTCACGACAATGCATTCACAGGATTTATAAATTATTTCAGGGGGCCACCCTATTAAGCTACCCGCAAAGAAGTTGGCCGGCTTCGAGACGGACCAAGGTTTGCGCTAATGGCTGTAAACGACTGGGAACCCGAAAGTGTGACTGGGTTTGTCGATACCGCGAAAACACTCCGCAATTCCTAAACAGTACAGGTGCACCACGCACAATCGTAAATAAAGCAATAAAGCATGGCATAAGTACATGATAGTAATAAAGCCCCAAAGTAGTTTGTGGCCCCAAGAAATAAAGTGCGAATCAAGCTCAGGCAAAGGGGGATTCATAGAGTCTCCCATATGTGGATAGTGCGGATAGTGAAGGAATAGGTATCAAGTACTCGGGGCCTACAAGACACAAGTGAGCGTGGAAGAACCAAATAACATCTATTGCCCACCGGTGCCTCTGCATTAGTTATATCTATTCTCATCATTTTATTTAACAAGTTCTAATTAAAGCCATGATCATCTCCACCATTAAACATGTGCCAACCTTTCAACAACGGTGGAACAACAACAACACGAAGCAGCACCTGAGCAAGCAACTACGACTCACAAGACCAACTGACTATCAAACCACAGGCAATAGGATGTGTCCAAGGCTATATAGAGGCTGCAAGGAATATAAATGGTATGGGAACTAAAGCATCGCAATACGGATAGCAATAGATCAACAGGAGGAAGTAAAACTATAAAGACAAAATAGGTAGAAAGGGGGAGATTCCTCGCCTAGAAAACACTACCAAAGGTTCATTATCCGAAGAACTTGTCGATACTCACATCAACTCAACGGCCTAATCTGTGAAGAAGCGAAGCACTGAAAGAAACACCGGATGCACTATTTAATACTACGACAGAAGATCAGGCATGATGCATGTATGATGCATGACATGGCAATGATGCGATGCAATTAGACAATATTAAGCAAAATCAGGGTCCCGGCAATTATTTAGAAGGTACAAGTTATTTAGATACCCCGCAATTTAAATGTTGGTTTAATAAGGCAAAACATGGCATCGGTTCGCTACAAAATTTAAATGGAGCCAATACAAGACTAGAATAGCCCGCATATAGTCTCCATATTTAATTATGATGAGGTGAATCGGCATAATGCCCCCAAATCCACATGATGCGATGTATGCAAAAATGAATAGATTTAATATGCAACAAGTCAAATATCATATTACAAAAATAGAGGCTTAGGGTCACATGTTTAGGGTCCACGATCTTGGTTCGGAAGGGTTTGGGTTCGGTCTTCGGATCCAGGATCAGGGTCTTCAGGGTCTCGGCCATCGGATCCGTAGGCGATCTTGATGTATCGGGTTAAGATCCTCGGCTTTAGGTCCATGTTAACGGTCTTGTCCGTGATGGAGAACTTGGGTGTTCAGCCTCGGATGTCGATAGAGGACTTGGTTCCGGTGTCGGGATCTTCGGACCATTGGGTCCAGCCTTCGGTCATCAAATCTGGGTACAGGTCTTGCTGATACCAGAGCGAAGGGAGCTGAGGTAGCATGCTCAACATCTTAACAGGAACACATGCACATTTGCACATCCCAAACACGAGCAAAGGCATAAGCAACATCCACACCATCTCCTCATCAAAAAGGCACATGTTGATCTCGAACGGGAACTCAGATGGCGCTGTAGAGGCTCACGACTAGTGATGCGCGCAGGGACCGCTGGAGGTAGGCAGAGGGGAGTGGGGTCGGCGACGCAACATGGCGAGGTCCTGGCGGCGGGGAGGCTCACGACAGGGGTGTGACAAGCGCGGGTCCTGAGCGGCTGCGCGCACCTGGCGGGAGGCGAGCAGTGCAGAGGAGGACATGGCGGCATGCCCAGCGGCAGGGTCGAGGACGCGCCGCTATCGGCACTCATGGTCCAGCCAGAGATGTAGGGCGCGGCGGTGGTGCACTTGGGGCTCGAGGAAGAGGCCGAGGGAGACGAGCTCCGTAGGTGGGGCTATGCGTCCTTGACGGCGGCCGGGAGGAGGAGCTTGAGGTGGCGCTTGGTTGAGCGGTGGTTGGGGATGAGGCCCAGAGAGGCTGCGCCATCGCAGAATAGGGCAGAGAGGAGAGGGAAGGGTGAGGAGGTGAGGGGGCCAAACTTGGCGGGGATCGACAGAGGTGGCCTCCTGGCGGTGGCGCTTATGGTGGGGAGGTCGAGCAGAGGAGCTCGGGAAGGAGAGGACACGAACGGGGGCTGATTGTGTTTCTAACAGAGACGAAGGGGGTGGATGCAAGTTTTCAGGAGGGCTAGGTGGATATCAGGCAAGGGACTGGGGCGTGTCGACGCGCTGCGTTACACGCGAGGGGGCCTTGTCGGGCAGAGGGACCTGGGGCGGGGTGGTGTGAGGGTGTTCGAGGGATGGTGGCGGTGGCAGGGTAGATGGGGATTTTTGGGTTAGGTCTGGGTAGGGTCTACTCTAGGTTAGGGTTTGGGCAACAGGGTTGTAGACCGACGGCTTGCTAGTCTTTTGGCCCGGTAGACTGGTGGCCTCCTCCGAGGTTTTATAAATATATTTTTATTTATTATTTTATTTTAAATAGACTTTTGTAAATAGTTTTTAGACAAATAAAAGGTCCGATAAAGACCGGGGTTTTATACTTTGAAATGAGAAGGGGATAATGTAGAAAAAATAGGGCTTTTGGAAGATAGTTTTAGACAAACAGATGCACGATGATGATGCTAAAATGTATTGTGGCATGGTGACATGAGCATGCTATCATGATGATGCACAAGGAAAAAACACAACGATTTTCTAGTAGTTGTTTCAGCGGGGTGTTACACGCTTGCCCTGCGCTTCACTTGTCTTGCCTCTACCTCTTCGTTGGGTAGCTCTCCCTTGGCCAAGAAATTCATGAATGGCTTGGCCCATGATGGAGTTTCCCGGATGGCACATACCGCCTACATGAGCAGGTTTACCTCTAGGCAGATGGCCGGGTCAGGCTCATCAGGCGGTCGGCCTAGTGGAGGAACGGAGCTGGCAGCTCCCAGGCTAGATGCAGCAGTCCCGGTGCGGCGAAGCAGTCCCCGTGTGCAATGAAGAAGTCCCTGGGTGCGGTGAGGCAGTCCCTAGGTGCGGTGGAGCAGTCCCCGGGTGCGGTGAAGCAGCTGCGGAGGTCTTGGAGCCGGCAGTCCCCGGGGGTCGCGGCGTAGTCCCCGGGTCCTTTGCGGCAACTTCTTGCGTCTTGGAGCCGGTAGTCCCCGAGTCCGCGTCCAGTATGATGGAGTCAGATTCTAGAGACGTCGTGATGGACGGCTTGCATAGGTGCTCGAGGGAGACTACAGGCGGGGTTGCCTGTCTTGTTGACCCGATGCGGGCGAGTGTGTCCGTGGCTTCGTTGTTTATTCTAGGGACATGGTGAAACTCGCATCCTTCAAAACAGGCACACATCTGTTGTACGAAGAAGCGATATAGAGCCATATCTGCGTCCCTGGCGTCCCAATCGCCTGACACTTGCTGCACCACTAGATATGAGTCGCCAAAGCATAGGATGCGCTGGATGACGATCTCTTTTGCCATTTTGAGGCCATGGACGAGCGCCTCGTACTCAGCGATGTTGTTGGACACGCAGAAGTGGATCTGTAGCACGTACTCGAGCCGGTCTCCCTTGGGAGAGGTAATGACAACTCTGGCTCCGAGCCCCCCGTACATCTTGGAGCCGTCGAAGTTCAACTTCTAATGCATGGAGTCAGGGCAAGGCGGCAGGTACTGCGTTTTTGCCCACTCAACCAGGAAGTCCACCAGGGCTTGAGACTTGATCACCGTTCTTGGCTCGTATTGTATGCTGTGGGCGGCGAGCTCTATTGCCCATTTTGCCACCGATCCTATGGTGTCCCTATTGCCGATGATCTCTAAAAGTGGCGCTAGTGCCACCACCCAGATGGAGTGCTCTTGGAAGTAGTTCTTCAACTTCTTGGCAGCCATGTATACGCCATACACCAACTTCTGGTAATGGGGGTAGTTTTGCTTCGAGAGCGATAGTACCTCGCTCAAGTAATACATCGGTCGTTGCACTGGCTACGCCTTTCCTTCTTCTGGCCTCTCCACCACCAGCACCACGCTGACGACCCGGATAGTGGTTGCGATGTACATCAGCATCGGCTCCTTTGCCACTGGTGCTGCCATTATGGGCGGTGAGGTGAGCATACGCTTGAGGTCGCGGAAAGCTTCATCTGCATGTGACGTCCAGACGAACTTGTCTGTCTTCTTCATGAGCTGGTATAGCGGAAGTGCTTGCTCGCCCAGCTGGCTAATGAACCGCCTGAGGGAGGCCAGGCATCCGATGAACTTCTGGACGTCTCGCGGGTTCTTAGGCGGCTGCATGCGCTCGATCACGCCAATCTTCTCCGAGTTCGCCTCGATTCCTCATTCTGATACGAGAAAACCAAGGACCTGGCCGACTGGGACACCGAACACACACTTCTTCGGGGTCAGCTTCATCAGGAACGGATGGAGGTTGGTGAATGTTTCTTTCAGATCTTCAAGGAGTGTTTGGTGCTCCTTAGTCTTGACCAGTACATCATTGACGGAGGCGTGTACATTTCTGCCGATCTGTGTCTGCAGGCACTTCTGCATGCAGCGCTGGCATGTTACCCCAACGTTCTTCAGCCCAAACGGCATGGTGGTGTAGCAGTAGGCTCCATAAGGAGTAATGAATGTTGTCTTTATTTGATCAGCGGGGTTCAGCCGGATCTGGTGGTAGCCGGAATACGCGTCCAGAAACGACAGCAACTCGTAGCCAGCCGTGGAATCGATCACTTGGTCTATCCTTGGCAGGGCGAATGGATATTTGGGGCATGCTTTGTTGAGGCTGGTGTAGTCAACACACATGCGCCATGTCTTGTTCTTCTTCAACACCAACACTGGCTTTGCCAGCCATTCTGGGTGGAAAACCTCCATGATGAATCCGGCTACGAGGAGCCGGGTGATTTCTTCATCGATGGTTCTTCTCTTCTCTTTGGCAAAATGTCGTAGGGACTGTTTGACATGCTTTGCATCCGGCCTGACATGTAAAGAGTTCTCGGTGAGCTCCCTCGGAATACCTAGCATGTCCTTGGGGGACCATGCGAAGATGTCCCGATTCTCACGGAGGAATTCGACAAGTGCGCTTTCCTATTTGTTGTCGAGGCCGTCTCCGACTAGGACGAACTTGTCCGGCTCGGCTTAGTTCAGCAGGATCTTTTTGGAGCCCTTGGACGTCTTGAACTGTGCTTCTCCGGCCGGCTTTGGCTCACCAGCCGGCATATCCGCCTGTAAGGCTGCCACGTTTTGCATGATGACGCGCTTTTCTTGCGTGATGATCATGGCCTCCGCTATCTTGGAGTCGTATGTGGCGCATTCCCCAGACCGCCTGTAGCAACCGACTATAGTGATGACACCCTTTGGCCCTGGTAGCTTCATCTTGAGGTACGCGTAGTGTGGTACCGCCATGAACTTGGTGAGCGCTGGAGAGGTTGACCACCTCAAACCAGATAGGCTCGCCGCAAAAATTATCCTCCATGCCGAAGATGACGTCCAGCCGGATCTTGCCGATGGGTGAATGCGACGGACCCGGAACAGCTCCGTGGAAGGAGGTGCTGGATGGTTCTAGTTGCGACTCGCTGATGCCGAGCCGGTCTAGCAAGCTATGGTACAGGAGGTTGATGCTACTCCCACCGTCTACAAGGACGCGGGAGAATCTACAGGAATGCTTCTTGGAGATGATGATGGGATCCAGGACCATCACGTAAGTGCCTGGGTGAGGTAGCACAGCCAGCTGGTCCTTCCGGCTCCATGCAACTTCTTGCTCTGACCAGTCGAGGTACTGGGGGACAGGGGTAACGATCGTGTTCACCTCCGCCTCACGGCGTCTCTTGTTGTGGTTAGTTTCCGGCTCCATGGTGAAGATGTGGTAGTTTCCCACCTGGCGGGGGTAGTTTTCATTATCATCTTCCCTCCGGTGCTGCTGATTGTGGTCGCCTGGCGGTCCACTGGCTGGGGGTGGTGGTGCCTGCGCAGCCGGTACGCCAACGATCTTCGCCATCTTCTTTGTCCAGGTGCCCTAGCGTGTTGTATGCGTAGCCGGTTTGTTGCCTCCGCTATGGAACTTGCATGGCCCATCAAGCATTGACTCGATGGTGTGCTTGGGCCTTGGAGGCCAGTCATCAGGCTTCTGTCTCCGGCTACCGCCTGCAGCCGGATCCTCCTGCACCGCCACCACCTGCCTGGAACCATATTTGTTATCCGGTTGGTCATCCTTCCAACTAGCGCTGATCCATGGCGGTTGTCATGCCACCTAGGGTTGTGGTTGTTCCCTTCCAACTAGCGCTGATCCACAGCGACATCGACGATGATTTGCCCCTGGTCATCCACTCGGACGGATCTTTTCATTGTCGTGTAGGCGGTGGCGTACTTGTCCGCGATGGCCATGGTTTGTGCCATGGTGGTAGGCTCCACTCGGCGAAGCTTGTGGTTGAGCATACTACCGTCTCTACAGCCGTTGACGAAGAAGTCGACCGCCTGGTGCTCATGCACCCCTTCGCAGGAGTTGTGCATGCTTGTTGATGGCTCAAAATGTAGAGCTTGTTTGGGACCCCAAGAGGAAGGTATGATGACCACAACAACAAGTTTTCCCTCAATTATGAAACCAAGGTTATCGAACTAGTAGGAGCAAGGAAACAACTACAAGGTGTTGCTAGCAACTTGGAATCCTGCACAACACAACCACAGAACTTTGCCCCCAACTTACAGTGAGGTTGTCAATCTCACCGGTTTGCTGAAAACAAAAGATTATACATATTGTGTGGAAGATAGTAATTGCTTGTAGAAGGTAAACGGTAAATAGTATAGTAGATAGTATAGCAATGGTAAAAATATGGACCGGGGTCCATAGTTCACTAGAGGCGATTCTCCTTAAGATAGATAACATGCTGGGTGAACAAATTATAGTGGGGCAATTGACAGATTCGAGAAAGCATACAATGCATATACTAGACATCTTGAGTCCTATGAGATTTGATTGGGCATTACAACACTATACATAGACTGTAATCCAACTGCATCTATGACTAATAATCCACCTTTAGGTTATCATCCAAACCTCTTCCAGTATTAAGTTGCAAGCAACAGATAATTGCATTAAGAAAACTGTGTAAAGTAAACAATATGATTTTCCCATGGACAAAGGATTGGTGTTTTCTCCCTAGTAGCAGCAACACATCTACAATCTTAGAGATTCCTGTCACTTCCCTAGATTACTAGAGGCATGAACCCACAATCGAGCATAAATACTCCCTCTTGGAGTTGCAAGCATCTACTTGGCCAAGATAGTTCCAAACAATGGAGAGCATGCAAGATCACAAATAACATGGACATGATAGAATCAATAATCAATCTGAAATAGCATCTCAACATCCATCGGATCCCCGTAAACACAACATTTAAGATTACAAATATATGATCTTGATCATGAACGGAGATCACGAGATCTAAACATGATAGCACAAAGGAGGAGAACCAACCTTCTAGCTACTACATGGACCCGTAGTCCAAGGATGAACTATTCACGCATCACACCGGAGGCAGGCATGGTGATGAAGAAGGCCTCTAGGGTGATCTCTTCCCTCTGGCAGGGTGCTGGGAAGAGCTTCAGATCCCTCCCGATCTAGGGATGGAGATGACAGTGGCTACAGCCTCTTTCGTGGAATTTTGATCGGGTACTTAGGTTTTTCGTCTCGAGAGACTTTTATAGGCGAAGGGGCAAGTTCGTTGGAGCAACAGGGAGCCCACACCCCCTAGTGGCGTGCCCCCCAGGCCGCGCTACCACCAGGTGTGGCTACCCTGGTGCGCCACTTTGTCTCCGGGCTCTGTGTTGCTTCGGGTAAAATATTAACTTGGGCTTTTGTCCAGTCCAATTCCGAGAATATTTCCTTACTAGCTTTTCTGAAACCAAAAACAGCAGAAAACAGGCAACTGTCACTGTGGCATCTTGCTAATAGGTTTGACATAGGCATGCCCTACGGATACCTACTATTGGCCTACCTGGTGCGGGGCTTGTTCGTCTGCGGTACCATAGTTGGCAGGCCAGCGCATGGCGGTACCTAAGTTGCCTGAAATTACCGCGTTTCAAAAAGTTGGGCTGCCAACTACCGAGAGGGGCCATTTCGATGCAAACTCATCTCACCCCTACCAAATCCAAACATGCCGTGAAACTGCCCCGTGAAGTAGACGGTCGGGACCCTCATGTCAGTAATATTTCCGTGACGTGAGCGCCAACGGGGCAACCACGTAGGCGAAACGAGATACTAAAGGAGCATCGTGCGTTGACCAAATTCACTAATCCACTCCCTCCCTCCTTTCGCATGAACCCTAGCACCAGCGGCGTCGAAATCCCCTCTCCAACCAGAATGATCTCTTCAGGCATTTGACCTCCGGCGCCAAGTTTCTGCGCCTACTCGCTGCTACCGAGCTCTAATGCCGAATGCCGTTCCAGCCGTTGCGATGATCTAGCCCGCCTCTACCGCCGACGAGCTGAGCAACATGAAGGATGGCAGATCCATTTGCCAAGGAAGAAGTACTTCTGACTAATTTCAGGTGAGCTACTCTTCTCTTTTCTATCCGCACTACCTATAACTGCTAGCTGGCTATTGGCACTACAGAGATATATCGAACATAGAATTGTTTGCTAGCACGACGCTGACAAACAGTTCTTATCTTTTGTCTCCAATTTTCTGTCAACTAGGATCTCCGCTGAACCCAAATACACGGTTCTGGTGAGCATCTGCGGCTACATCGTTAAATTAGCACATGGGAAGAGCACGTGGAAATAGGCTCAGAGTCTAAAGATGGAAGTAGCGCTGCGTGCTTATGCAATCCCTAGTTTGGTTCTTCAGGCGTGAACTTGCTGAAATGAGGCCAGAGCAGACTGCACGGTTCAGCATCGTTGATGAACGAGGCTTCAGGGTTCCTATAGCGTGTGACATTCAGCTAATTGGGTTGATGAAATAGCATGTTAGGCTTCGCGTGGTTACGCTGATGTGTAACATAGTGGATGAGGAAGCTCCTGCTACTGGGAGTCGCCCAGCTATTATTGGACAGGGAGGTCTAATTCGAACCCCTGCTGTTGTTGAGCAAAATGTGGTTCCTCGTCCGTGACAGGCTTTTGTCAGGAAACCTCCTCGTAGGAGTCCTCGTATTGCCGTTGTGGAAAACTCTGCTCTGGAATCTGCTGGTACTGGTCGTCCCCGTCCCCGTGCCCGTGTTTCTGCGGCTGCTGCTCACCCAATCCATGCCGCTGTTGAGCAAACTAAGGCGTCCGGAGGCTGCCCTGCTGTTGTTGCCAAGACCACCTCCTTGTGTGCTGCTCCTCCTCGAAACCGTCCTCAAGTTGTGCGAACCCGTGCTTCGGAATCTGCTGGTACTGGTCGTCCTCGTGTTATTGTTAATCTAGACGGTGTTGACCCAATCCCTTCCGCTGTTGAGCAAACTAAGGCTTCCGGAGGCTGCCCCACTGTTGTTGCAAAGACTGATGCCTTGTCTCCTCCTCGAACCCGTGCTCGGGTTCAGCAAGCTGCTGGTCTGAAGCCAGCTCATGGTCTGGACTCTACTAGCACTCGAAACACTACTGTTGTGGGAACTGCTCCTGATCGTCGAGGTGGCATGGCAGCAGCTGATCCTATTGTGGCTGCCGTTAGAAGGGGCCCTGCCTGTCCACCATGTAATGTAGCTCCCGCTGCTAAGGGCCCTCGCCTTGCTCCTGGTCCTGGTACTTCCACCGAGGTTGATCCAGCTAACGATGACGCTGGTGATGGCGGCGGTGGCATTGGGGCTGGGTCTGATGGTGCTGCTCCATCTATCGAACCTCTCGGAGGTTTCTATCCTGAAGAACCTAACGATGGAAAAGTAATCATCCGTATCGGTGTCGCGGATTATACTGCAAAATTAGATGATGGCACAGAAAAATTCTATGACGAGTTTGATATAATCCTTGGAAGATACGACCCTGAAGTGGTAGAGTTATCTGACCTGATGGCATCGTTACGTGTGAAGGTGCTGTGGGGGTCCTCCCAGGAAGCATGTTTGTTATATTATGGTTACAGGAGCAAAAAGGCTATCGAAGTGAAAGATACCAGGGATTTAGTCGTACCGTTTACAAGGAAACATTATAGAGGTGAAGTTTACTTCCACTTGGTAGTGCTCACGGTTGGAGAGGAATTGGAACTCGACAATAGAGATGATGGACTTTTAGAAGGCATGCGTGACCTGATCCATGGCATCACTGGGGCTGGTGCGACTGAGGGTGGCTTCGAACAGAGGAGAGTCTTACAGAGGAGCGTCATAAAGAGGAGCAGGAAGAGCATCCCCAGAAAGGGCACCCCGAAGAAGAACGTCACCAAGGAGACCACACCAGAGAAGAGGACGCCCAAGAGTCGCACGACAAAAGGCACCACGCCGCAGAGTACACCCCTGAGATCTAGTCAAAATGCCACACCGAACGGTAGCAGTAAAAATGCTAAGAGGGCTAGCACGATGGTGAACACTTCCAGGAGTGGTAGCAAAGAGGCGAAGATGGCCAGCACGGAGGCTACCACACCCAGTGGGAGCAGAAAAAACACTAATTTGGAGCAGAACACGCCGCTGTCAGGGAATTATGCCAGCACGAAGGAGAACACGCCCAATAGTAGCAGGAAAAGGGCTAATTTGGAGCGAAACACGCCGCTGAGGTCAGGCAATAATGCCAGCACGAAGGAGAAGACGCCCAATAGTAGCAGCAAAAGGGCTAATTTGGAACGGAACAGGCCACTGGGGTCAGGCAATAATGCCAGCACCCTGGAGCCAACACCCGTGAGGGTAGGAAGTAAGGAGATCACACCCAAGAGCGGCAGCAAAAGGCCTAGTTCGATGGGGAATGGAACGTGGATGTCAAGCCCTACTGATACCATCAGGAAAGATTACATCAGGAAGGAGGATGTACATAGGAAGAGCAAGAGGGTTCTGTACACTCAAGATGAAATTGATTCTGACTGCTGTTTGTCCATTGAACTACCTGGGATGCGTGCAAACATAAGACCACCCCATGTGGTTGCAGCAGAACCAACCAAGTGTCTTGGAGAAAACAAAGTTGCTGGTGAGGTGGACTGGGGCAATGTTCCTGTCCATCCGGGTGGAGACGATGGTGCAGCCCCACCCATGGGAGTCAATATGATGTGTGCAGTACTAGGCATTAGAGACGATGGCGAAGATTATGAATCAGATGAAGAAGAAGGCACTGTAGAGGATCAAGAATCTGGTGATGATGAAATAGACGAGGAACTTAACGATGAGGCTGGTATTCCAGTCGATGATTTGGGTGTTGAAGTAGAAGAAATGAAACATGACCATGAGTATCCTATAATTTCGGTCGGCACCGAGTTCAGGAGCATGCATGAGTTCAGGATGTCATTCCGGCATTTTTGTATCAAGGGGGAGTTTGACATTTATCGACTGAAGAACTCTGCCGAGAGGTATGAGGCTGTTTGTAAGTTAACGTGGATGAATGGACGGGCCGAGGTACATTGTCCTTGGAGGATCACAGCAAGATCCTTACCTGCGTCGACTGCAATTAGGGTATTGGGGCAATGAATGCAGCAAACCATTAGAACTCTCTCTCTCTTTTCACTCTATAACTACAATTGATATGCGATATTTTTCTGGCAACTAGTCGACTCCGCTTATCTTTTAAATAAATCTGTGTTGCAGGTGAACAAAATGGGCCCTCCACACATGTGTTCGACAGACAACAAACTGAAATCCTCAATGGCTGATACGGAGCGGGTGGCTATGCAATCTATGTCCATACTAAAGGATAACCCTACGGAGACCGCGAAGAATATTCAGACTAGCCTCGGTTCTAAATACAACATTGTCCTTCCGTATTACACGGTTTGGAAAGGTAAAGAGAAAGCTCTAGGGGGTCTTGCACAGGGATTGGACCAATAGCTTCAGGATGCTGTACAACTTCAAGGCGGAGGTACAAGCTAGGTGTCCGGGGAGTGTTGTGGAGATTGACACCGAATCAGAAGGTGGTAAAATATATTTCAAAAGATTTTTCATGGCGCTTAAACCTTGCATCCAGGGATTCAAGGACGGCTGTAGGTCAGATTCGAGTGTAGACAGCACTGTCCTAACTGGCAAATGGAAAGGCTGCCTGCCATCTGCCACAACACTTGATGGTCACAACTGGATGTTCCCAATGGCATTCGGGCTGTTTGAAACAGAAATGGAGGAAAACTGGGTCTGGTTTATGAGGCAACTTAGGAGATCAATAGGCCACATGGATCCATTGGCTATATCCACGGATGCATGCAAAGGGCTACCGAATGCAGTGAAGGAGGTGTTCCCACGAGCTGAAGGTAGAGAATGCCATGCCCATATGATGCTCAACTTGTACTCACACTATGTAGGCAGCGTATTTCGTTACATGTTTCCTGCTGCTAGAGTTTACAAACCTAGTAGCAGCGATTATTCATGAGCAAGATTTTTGCCGAAGCCCCTGAACTTCCAGAGTACTTAGCCATCCATCATTCGCAGCTATGGAGGAAGAGGAGTCAATTCAACCCTGACATCAAAGTTGATTACGTAAACAATAACCTTGCAAAATGCTTGAATAACTGGGTGAAGGACATAAAAGTGCGTTCTGTTCATATCTTGATGGACAACATACGTGGTATGATCATGAAGCTGTTAAATATAAGGAGAGAGATCGGTAGGAGACTTAGAGGACATATGCTACCGCCAGTTGTACAGGAACTACACAAGAGAAGCCGAGGACTTGCTCATCTTAAGGTTCTCCCGTCAACCAGAAGAAGCTGTGAGGTGGTCGATATCTCCAAGAGTGGCAAAAGGGATGTTGTGAACATCCAGCTGCGATAATGCACCTGCTTAGAGTGGCAGCATACCGGGAAACCATGCGACCACGCCTTGGCCTTCTTGGTGAAGAAAAGAACTCTACCACATTTGGATTAGTATTTGTCAGACTACTACTCTATGGAAAAGTTGAGAGCTGCGTACGCTGAATCCATCGAGCCATGTACAGACAAATCTTAGTGGCCTCAAGTCCAACTGTCTTTCGAGCTTTGCCAGCCAGTTACAAAAAGGGGCAGAGGAATACCCCAGGTGAATAGGTTTAAGAATTTTCTCGAGAAGAAGGGTTTGGCTTTCTGTGCTACAAAGAAGGGCAAAAACAGATGCAAGACCTGCCATCTTATAGGCCATAGAGCAGCTAGATGTCCCCTTAATGCTCCCAAACCTAGGTATGAGATGGTACATTCACACAAAAAAATTGTTTATAGTCTGTAGATATAAGGTAGTAATCCATGTATTGTTTTTTTACAGGAAGCGCAAGGTAAGAAACAAGACAGACGACTCAATGATTTTGCTGCGGGAAGAAAACCAAAACAAGTGGAGTGATGATGCCGGACAAGATTCTGGTGCTGATTGGCCTAACTTCCCTCGGCCCGGACATGCAGGGTACGTGAAGGTAAGAAAATTGGCACCCAGGAAGAGGAAGAAGGCAGGAGATGAAGAAGCTAGTGGACGTGAAGGAAAGAGGAAGAAAGTTGGCACCCAAGCAGAGAAAGAGGGCTAGCAGTGTAGCAGCCTAATGATGTATTGAACTTGAACCTATATATGTAGTTCGGTTAAACTCTGGAGCTGTGTGCGTGGAACTTGTCGGGCGAAACAATCTTCCTCCCATACTCGGAGTAAAATGTATCGCGACTGTAGGATTTGATACGGCCGAGGCCACTAGTTGAATCCAAAACTATGACTGTGCCACTACTATCTGAACAATCGCGATAGCTGAGCGGTTAAATCCTCTCCAAAATCAATGGGTGTTAGTGGCACAGACATGATTTATTTATAGGCGCTTAATAAATCCCTGCTATTGGCATTACACTTATGATAAGTTTTTGGGCTGGAAAACAATTTCTTAAGCTGGCTGCTACACTCCACGAAGCAGCAACTTATTTCAGCTGCTGGACAACGACATGGCAACATAAACTGCAAATGCAACAGATAATGCCCAGATAATGAGGAAATTGTGTCCACTATCTGGCCTAATCTTGAGCCCGTCTGTCTCACCACCTCCCTGCCTCCCCTCGCACTGGGCAAGCTCGGATCTCTCGCTCCATCGCATGAATCTCCTCTTTCTTGTCCCACACAGCATCACGCAGATCCTGAACAAGCTCTCTATGAAAACCTATCAGTGGCTTTTCGATCCACACAAACTTGTCACAGCCAGTCCCCCTCCCTTCCTGCATAGTAGATCGAAGGAAACAAAAAAAGAATTACATTACGCTTTCCGGATCCAGGTTACCATTGTACCTATAGTAGGAACTTACCGCTCTCATGCTACAGTTGCTGAATTTTCCTGCAGTATTTTCGTCGGTCCATGAAATCCATATCGGCATCTTCTCACCGCACAAATACAGCATATCGGGGTAGTAATCGTAGGGCGCCCTCCAGTACCTGATGGGGGCACCCTCCTGACGGCATTGAGCCGACCCTGATTCCGCCCGAGACGAACTGCACGAGCTGCGAGCCATGAGCGAGGGGAGCGAGGGCAGAGGAAAGAGGAGCCTTTGGATGTCAGGGTAGTGGTGAAGCATTATTTATCCCTACTTAATAACTCGGGCAGAATCCTACCGTCCACATTCGGCTGACAGGTGGGGGACCTAGCGTGTGGACTTGTCAAAAAAAACTCGCGCCTTCGTGGTTCAAAAGCCCTCTCGCGCGCATTGGATGAAATTTTTTGGTACCTTGCCCGCGTACATATCACTGGGAGGCCTTGCTCAGAACCGCATATGCCGCCCACAATCTTACTCCTCCTAGGAACTTGTCATGGCTCGCGCCGCAGATCCATCCGCCCATCGCTTCGTAGGGCTCGCCGCGGATCCACCCCAAGATCCTACCGCAAAGATCAAATGGCCATGGTTTCTTTGAGAGGCGCGACGAGGGATCGATGCGAGCTCGAGCAGGAGCCGCCAGGCGCGACGGCGCTCGGTCCACGCCAACCCCGTCACCTTCGTCATTGTCGATTCCGATGTGGAGGACGACGGGGACGAAGTTGTGCAGAATGCCATTGTTGCCTCCTTGGCGAAGGGCAACCCACGGGCAGGAGTGGATGTCGCCGAGAAGGGCATGGCGGTGTCACCAATCGAGGTGGACTCCGACGATAGCGGTGTGATGTGGGTTTAGATGTTGTTTAGGATGGTTGCAATTTCGGTTGTGTTTAATGCGAGTACAATTATTGTAATGGGTTTGTCGAGATATATTGAGAAATATGTGCAATAGCAGCATGTGAGTGCTTCCACTTTAGAAATTGTGTCTGTGCCATTTGCATGTTGCATTATCAACGTAGATTACTTGTAAACAATCCAACGAAAATCATCAGATTACAACCATCGGACGTGAGTGGTAGGATGGAAGAGAAGTTGGGACAGTGTCTTCGAGGGGAAGGAAGAGGAGGGGGCGTGACACTGGAGGTGGGCCCTCGGAACACGTGACGCTGACATGCGGGAGAAGGAGCACACGGTATTGCCGGTCTGTCCAGAGCAAGCGGACTTTGCAACATGACAACAACAAGCTGATTTGACCAATATAATAACTCGTCGAAGTATTAAGGAGTACTGAAAACTACAACCACAACCGAGGTACATTTGCACAACACGTATGCTCTAAGCACCTGAGAAGCATCACTTAAGTCTAACAGTAACGACAGCACAAGTACTACATTTGCCTGTCGATCTTCTCGATACAAATGTAGAAATGCATCTACCTGTTCGGTCCAGCACCGACAAGGTACTGAGATGGCACGCATAGGATCGGCCTTAGGTCCACATACTCCACCTCCCGCGGCGTCGGGCAGCTCGGCGCCTTGGCTAGCACAAGAATTCTATCCGACGATAGCGGTTGGGCGTTCGCCCACATGCACACCGTGTATACGGGCCAGGCGCACGAGACCGACCTGACGCATACGGCACCCACCATGGTGGGCTCGGCTCTGGTTCCCGGAACACCGGCGGTGATGGTCAGGACGAAAACAGAGTCGCCCCCCCTGGAAAATTAGCAGGCGGCATGCTGAGTCAGTGAACGGCACCTGTTCTTCGAGAAGTTGGGCTTGCCCATACGAGATCCTAATCACTTCGATCAAGTGCCCCTCTGCAAGGTGGACGACGAGCTCTGCCGGCGGGCCAGTGTAGTTGTAGCCCGGCTCCATGCAGGAGCACGCGCCGTGCGGACACGCGAGCTCATGGAGCGGGATCTCGTGGTAGGAGTAACGACGAAAGCATCCTGGGTGGGAGCACACGAGCGGGAACCCCGCTGCGAAGTTGCACGCGAGGATCTCCAGATTCTTGGGCTGCAACATCTGCCACATCTGAAGTTCGTCGAGAAATCGGAAAAAAGATCAGCAGTTTGATTGGCTAATAGCAGGAATATGTAGGATAAGTTCAAAAGCTTGTAAAATGATTTCTTACCATGAAGGTAGCGACCGGAGAATTGGAGGATGTCGTTGGCTTGCGGACACGGCAGGATGGAAGTGAAGTGGGGAAAGTGGCTTCGAGGGGAAGGAAGAGAAGTACGGGGAGGAAGAGAAGTAACGGGGACGTGAAACTGGGATATGGCCCACTGAACTCGTGAGTCGTAACACTCGCAACATGCTAGTTTGTCCAGAGCAAGCGTGGCCAATCATGCCACAGAACAGCCTACTCGAGGATCGCTCTCGCGAAGACCATCCCAATCGTCCAAGCGCCCCAATCGAACAGTATGTAACAATCGTCAAGCAGAACAACTGTGTTATGGTGTGCCTTCTAGAAGACTCGGTCTAAAGGTGGATCCATTGGGGGGCAGTGCTAGTTTTAGTATAAGAACAAGCATGAAATGACTCAAATGGATCCATATGTGGTTTGTGGAAAGAACACACATGCAATGACATTGGTTGATCCATGTGTGGTTTGTGGAAAGAACACACATGCAATGACTCTAGTGGTTGATCCATGTGTGGTTTGTGGAAATAACACACATGCAATGACTCTAGTGTTGGTTTTAGTATAAGAACACACATGCAATGACTCTAGTTGGTACACATGTGGTTTGTGAAAAGAACACACATGCAATGACCACTGGTTGATCCATATGTGGTTTGTGAAAACAACACACATCCAATGACCACTGGTTGATCCATATGTGGTTTGAAGGAAATAACACACATGCGATGACTCTAGTGGGTCCATATGTGGTTTGTGAAAAGAACACACATGCAATGACCACTGGTTGATCCATATGTGGTTTGTGGAAAAGAACACACATGCAATGAACACTAGTGGATCCATAAGTGGTTTGTGGAAAAGAACACACGTGCAATGACTCTAGTGGGTCCACATGTGGTTTGTGAAAAGAACACACATGCAATGACCACTGGTTGATCCCTAAGTGGTTTGTGGAAAGAACACCCATGCAATGAACATTGGTGGATCCATAAGTGGTTTGTGGAAAGAACACACATGCAATGACTCTAGTGCTGGTTTTAGTATAAGAACACACCTGCAATGACCACTTGTTGATCCATGTGTGGTTTGTGGAAAGAACACACATGCAATGAATCTAGTGGTGGTTTTAGTATAAGAACACACATGCAATGACCACTTCTTGATCCATGTGTGGTTTGTGGAAAGAACACACATGCAATGACACTGGTTGATCCATGTGTGGTTTGTGGAAAGAACACACATGCAATGACTCTAGTGGTTGATCCATAAGTGGTTTGTGGAAATAACACACATGCAATGGCCACTGGTTGATCCATAAGTGGTTTCTGGAAATAACACGCATGTAATGGCCACTGGTTGATCCATAAGTGGTTTGTGGAAAGACCACACATGCAATGAGTCTAGTGGATCCATGTGTGGTTTGTGGAAAAGAAAACACATGCAATGAGTGTAGTGTTGGTTTTAGTATAAGAACACACATGCAATGACTCTAGTGGGTCCACATGTGGTTTCTGGAAAGAACACACATGCAATGACTCCAATTATTGTTACTAACAAGAACACACATGCAATGACACTGGTGGATCCATGTGTGGTCTCTGAAGAGAACACATATTTCAATGACTCTGGTTGTTGTTAGTAAAAAGAACACACATACAATGACACTGGTGGATCCATGTGTGGTCTCTGAAGAGAACACATATCCAATGACTCTAGTTGTTGTTAGTAAAAAGAGCACACATGCAATGACACTGGTGGCTCCATATGTGGTATGTGAAAATAACACACATGCAATGACTCTGGTTGTTGTTAGTAAAAGAACACACATGCAATGACATTAGTGGATCCATAGGTGGATTGTCAAAAGAGCACACATGCAATGACTCTGGTTGTTCCATATGTGGTTTGTGGAAATAACACACATGCAATGACTCCAGTTGTTGTTAGTAAAAAGAACACACATGCAATGGCACTGTTGGATCCATGTGTGGTCTCTGAAGAGAACACACATTTCAATGACACTGGTGGATCCATATGTGGTATGTGAAAAGAACAGTCATGAAATGGCTCCAGTTGTTGTTAGAAAAAATAACACACATGTAATGACACTGGTGGATACATAGGTGGATTGTGAAAAGAACACACATGCAATGACATTGGTGGATCCATATGTGGTATGTAAAAAGAACACACATGCAATGACTCTGGTTGTTAGTAACAAGAACACACATGCAATGAAACTGGTGGATCCGTGTGTGGTCTCTGAAGAGAACACACATTTCAATGACTCTAGTGGGTCCATATGTGGTTTGTGAAAAGAACACACATGCAATGACCACTGGTTGATCCATATGTGGTTTGTGGAAAGAACACACATGCAATGGCTACTAGTTGATCCATGTGTGGTTTGTGGAAAGAACACACATGCAATGACTCTAGTGGTTGATCCATGTGTGGTTTGTGGAAATAACACACATGCAATGACTCTAGTGTTGGTTTTAGTATAAGAACACACATGCAATGACTCTAGTGGGTACACATGTGGTTTGTGAAAAGAAAACACATGCAATGACCACTGGTTGATCCATATGTGGTTTGTGAAAACAACACACATGCAATGACCACTGGTTGATCCATATGTGGTTTGAAGGAAATAACACACATGCAATGACTCTAGTGGGTCTATATGTGGTTTATGAAAAGAACACACATGCAATGACCACTGGTTAATCCATATGTGGTTTGTGGAAAAGAACACACATGCAATGAACACTAGTGGATCCATAAGTGGTTTGTGGAAAAGAACACACGTGCAATGACTCTAGTGGGTCCACATGTGGTTTGTGAAAAGAACACACATGCAATGACCACTGGTTGATCCATAAGTGGTTTGTGGAAAGAACACCCATGCAATGAACATTGGTGGATCCATAAGTGGTTTGTGGAAAGAACACACATGCAATGACTCTAGTGCTGGTTTTAGTATAAGAACACACATGCAATGACCACTTGTTGATCCATGTGTGGTTTGTGGAAAGAACACACATGCAATGACTCTAGTGGTGGTTTTAGTATAAGAACACACATGCAATGACCACTTGTTGATCCATGTGTGGTTTGTGGAAAGAACACACATGCAATGATTGATCAATGTGTGGTTTGTGGAAAGAACACACATGCAATGACTCTAGTGGTTGATCCATAAGTGGTTTGTGGAAATAACACACATGCAATGGCCACTGGTTGATCCATAAGTGGTTTGTGGAAAGAACACACATGCAATGGCCACTGGTTGATCCATAAGTGCTTTGTGGAAAGACCACACATGCAATGAGTCTAGTGGATCCATGTGTGGTTTGTGGAAAAGAACACACATGCAATGAGTGTAGTGTTGGTTTTAGTATAAGAACACACATGCAATGACTCTAGTGGGTCCACATGTGGTTTCTGGAAAGAACACACATGCAATGACTCCAATTGTTGTTAGTAACAAGAACACACATGCAATGACACTGGTGGATCCGTGTGTGGTCTCTGAAGAGAACACACATTTCAATGACTCTAGTGGGTCCATATGTGGTTTGTGAAAAGAACACACATGCAATGAGCACTGGTTGATCCATATGTGGTTTGTGGAAAGAACACACATGCAATGGCTACTGGTTGATCCATATGTGGTTTGTGGAAAGAACACACATGAAGTGGCCACTGGTGGATCCATATGTTGTTTCTGGAAAAGAACACACATGCAATGAACTCTGGTGGATCCATAAGTGGTTTGTGGAAAGAACACACATGCAATGACTCTAGTGCTAGTTTTAGTACAAGAACAAACATGCAATGACTCAAATGGATCCATATGTGGTTTGTGGAAAGAACAGACATGCAATGACACTGGTTGATCCATGTGTGGTTTGTGGAAAGAACACACATGCAATGACTCTAGTGGTTGATCCATGTGTGGTTTGTGGAAATAAAACACATGCAATGACTCTAGTGTTGGTTTTAGTATAAGAACACACATGCAATGACTCTAGTGGGTTCACATGTGGTTTGTGAAAAGAACACACATGCAATGACCACTGGTTGATCCATGTGTGGTTTGTGAAAAGAACACACATGCAATGACCACTTGTTGATCCATGTGTAGTTTGTGGAAAGAACACACATCCAATGACACTGCTTGATTCATGTGTGGTTTGTGGAAAAGAACACACATGCAATGACTCTAGTGCTAGTTTTAGTATGAGAACACACATACAATGACTCTAGTGGGTCCACATGTAGTTTGTGAAAACAATACACATGCAATGACCACTGGTTGATCCATATGTGGTTTGTGAAAAGAACACACATGCAATGACCACTGGTTGATCCATGTGTGGTTTGTGGAAAGAACACACATGCAATGACTCTAGTGCTAGTTTTAGTATAAGAACACACATGCAATGACCACTGGTTGATACATATGTGGTTTGTGAAAAGAACACACATGCAATGACCACTGGTTAATCCATATGTGGTTTGTGAAAAGAACACACATGCAATGATACTGCTTGATCCATGTGTGTTTTGTGGAAAAAGAACACACATGCAATGACTCTAGTGCTAGTTTTAGTATAAGAACACGCATACAATGACTCTAGTGGGTCCACATGTAGTTTGTGAAAAGGACACACACGCAATGACCACTGGTTGATCCATATGTGGTTTGTGGAAAAGAACACACATGCAATGAGTCTAGTGGATCCACGTGTGGTTTGTGGAAAAGAACACACATGCAATGAGTCTAGTGCTGGTTTTAGTATAAGAACACACATGCAATCACTCTAGTGGGTCCACATGTGGTTTGTGAAAAGAACACACATGCAATGACCACTGGTTGATCCATATGTGGTTTTTGGAAAAGAACACACATGCAATGAACACTGATGGATCCATGTGTGATTTGTGGAAAGAACACACATGCAATGACTCTAGTACTGGTTTTAGTATAAGAACACACAAGCAAGGACTCTAGTGGGTCCATATGTGATTTGTGGAAAGAACACACATGCAATGACACTGGTTGATCCATGTGTGGTTTGTGGAAAAGAACAAACGTGCAATGACCACTGGTTGATCCAGATGTGGTTTTTGGAAAAGAACACACATGAAATGGACACTGGTGGATCCATAATTGGTTTGTGGAAAGAACACACATGCAATGACACAGGTTGATCCATAATTGGTTTGTGGAAAGAACACACGTGTAATGACTCTAGTGCTAGTTTTAGTATGAGAACACACATACAATGACTCTAGTGGGTCCACATGTAGTTTGTGAATAGAACACACATGCAATGACCACTAGTTAATCCATAAGTTGTTTGTGGAAAAGAACACACATGCAAGGACTCTAGTGGTTGATCCATAAGTGGTTTGTGGAAATAACACACATGCAATGGCCACTGGTTGATCCATAAGTGGTTTATGGAAAGAACACACATGCAATGGCCACTGGTTGATCCATAAGTGGTTTGTGGAAAGAACACACATGCAATGAGTCTAGTGGATCCATGTGTGGTTTGTGGAAAATAACACACATGCAATGAGTCTAGTGCTGGTTTTAGTATAAGAACACACATGCAATGACTCTAGTGGGTCCACATGTGGTTTGTGGAAAGAACACACATGCAATGACTCTGGTTGCAATTAGTAACAAGAACACACATGCAATGACTGGTGGATCCATGTGTGGTCTCTGAAGAGAACACACATTTCAATTACTCTGGTTGTTGTTAGTAAAAAGAACACACATGCAATGACACTGGTGGATCCATGTGTGGTCTCTAAAGAGAACACACATGCAATGACTCTGGTTGTTAGTAAAAAGAGCAAACATGCAATGACACTGGTGGATCCATATGGGGTATGTGAAAATAACACACATGCATTGACTCTTGTTGTTGTTAGTAAAAGAACACACATGCAATGACACTGGTGGATCCATAGGTGGATTGTGAAAAGAGCACACATGCGATGACTCTGGTTGTTCCATATGTGGTATGTGAAAAGAACACACATGCAATGACTCCAGTTGTTGTTAGTAAAAAGAACACACATGCAATGACACTGGTGGATCCATGTGTGGTCTCTGAAGAGAACACACATTTCAATGACACTGGTGGATCCATATGTGGTATGTGAAAAGAACAGTGATGAAATGACTCCAGTTGTTGTTAGTAAAAAGAACACACATGCAATGACACTGGTGGATCCATAGGTGGATTGTGAAAAGAACACACATGCAATGACACTGGTGGATCCATATGTGGTATGCAAAAAGAACACACATGCAATGACTCTGGTTGTTGTTAGTAACAAGAACACAGATGCAATGACAGTGGTGGATCCATGTGTGGTCTCTAAAGAGAACACACATTTCAATGACTCTAGTGGGTCCACATGTGGTTTGTGAAAAGAACACACATGCAATGACCACTGGTTGATCCATATGTGGTTTGTGGAAAGAACACACATGCAATGGCTACTGGTTGATCCATAAGTGGTTTGTGAAAAGAACACAAATGCAGTGACCACTGGTGGATCCATATGTTGTTTGTGAAAAGAACACACATGCAATGAATACTGGTGGATCCATAAGTGGTTTGTGGAAAGAACACACATGCAATGACTCTAGTGCTAGTTTTAGTATAAGAACAAACATGCAATGACTCAAATGGATCCATATGTGGTTAGTGGAAAGAACACACATGCAATGACACTGGTTGATCGATATGTGGTTTGTGGAAAGAACACACATGCAATGACTCTAGTGGTTGATCCATGTGTGGTTTGTGGAAATAACACACATGCAATGACTCTAGTGTTGGTTTTAGTATAAGAACACAAATGCAATGACTCTAGTGGGTTCACATGTGGTTTGTGAAAAGAACAAACATGTAATGACCACTGGTTGATACATATGTGGTTTGTGAAAAGAACATACATGCAATGACCACTGGTTGATCCATATGTGGTTTGTGAAAAGAACACACATGCAATGACACTACTTGATCCATGTGTGGTTTGTGGAAAAGAACACACATGCAATGACTCTAGTGCTATTTTTAGTATAAGAACACACATACAATGACTCTAGTGGGTCCACATGTAGTTTGTGAAAAGAACACACATGCAATGACCACTGGTTGATCCATATGTGGTTTGTGAAAAGAACACACATGCAATGAGTCTAGTGGATCCACGTGTGGTTTGTGGAAAAGAACACACATGCAATGAGTCTAGTGCTGGTTTTAGTATAAGAACACACATGCAATCACTCTAGTGGGTCCACATGTGGTTTGTGAAAAGAACACACATGCAATGACCACTGGTTGATCCATATGTGGTTTTTCGAAAAGAACACACATGCAATGAACACTGGTGGATCCATGTGTGATTTGTGGAAAGAACACACATGCAATGACTCTAGTGCTGGTTTTAGTATAAGAACACACAAGCAAGGACTCTAGTGGGTCCATATGTGATTTGTGGAAAGAACACACATGCAATGACACTGGTTGATCGATGTGTGGTTTGTGGAAAAGAACAAACGTGCAATGACCACTAGTTGATCCAGATGTGGTTTTTGGAAAAGAACACACATGCAATGGACACTGGTGGATCCATAAGTGGTTTGTGGAAATAACACACATGCAATGACACATGTTGATCCATATGTGGTTTGTGGAAAGAACACACGTGTAATGACTCTAGTGCTAGTTTTAGTATGAGACCAAACATACAATGACTCTAGTGGGTCCACATGTAGTTTGTGAAAAGAACACACATGCAATGACCACTAGTTAATCCATAAGTGGTTTGTGGAAATAACACACATGCAATGGCCACTGGTTGATCCGTAAGTGTT
Organism: Avena insularis; assembly: GCA_023614405.1. Classification (NCBI taxonomy): domain Eukaryota; kingdom Viridiplantae; phylum Streptophyta; class Magnoliopsida; order Poales; family Poaceae; genus Avena; species Avena insularis. The sequence continues at coordinate 130,030 of JAJUPC010000534.1, read as the reverse complement.
TTATGGAAAGAACACACATGCAATGGCCACTGGTTTATCCATAAGTGGTTTTTGGAAAGAACACACATGCAATGAGTCTAGTGGATCCATGTGTGGTTTGTGGAAAATAACACACATGCAATGACTCTAGTGCTGGTTTTAGTACAAGAACACACATGCAATGACTCTAGTGGGTACACATCTGGTTTGTGGAAAGAACACACATGCGATGACTCTAGTTGTTGTTAGTAACAAGAACACACATGCAATGACACTAGTGGATCCATGTGTGGTCTCTAAAGAGAACACACATTTCAATGACTCTGGTTGTTGTTAGTAAAAAGGACACACATGCAATGACACTGGTGGATCCATGTGTGGTCTCTAAAGAGAACACACATGCAATGACTCTGGTTGTTGTTAGTAAAAAGAGCACACATGCAATGACACTGGTGGATCCATATGGGGTATGTGAAAATAACACACATGCAATGACTCTGGTTGTTGTTAGTAAAAGAACACACATGCAATGACACTGGTGGATCCATAGGTGGATTGTGAAAAGAGCACACATGCAATGACTCTGGTTGTTCCATATGTGGTATGTGAAAAGAACACACATGCAATGACTCCAGTTGTTGTTAGTAAAAATAACACACATGCAATGACACTGGTGGATCCATGTGTGGTCTCTCATGAGAACACACATTTCAGTGGCATTGGTGGATCCATATGTGGTATGTGAAAAGAACAGTCATAAAATGACTCCAGTTGTTGTTAGTAAAAAGAACACACATGCAAGGACACTGGTGGATCGATAGGTGGATTGTGAAAAGAACACACATGCAATGACACTGGTGGATCCATATGTGGTATGTAAAAATAATATACATGCAATGACTCTGGTTGTTGTTAGTAACAAGAACACACATGCAATGACACTGGTGAATCCATGTGTGGATTGTGAAAAGAACACACAAGAGATGACACTGGTGGATCCATATGTGGTATGTAAAAGAAAACACATGCAATGACTATGGTGGATCCATATGTGGTATGTAAAAAGAACACACATGCACTGACTCTGGTTGTTGTTAGTAACAAGAACACAGATGCAATGACACTGATGGATCCATGTGTGGTCTCTGAAGAGAACACACATTTCAATGACTCTAGTGGGTCCACATGTGGTTTGTGAAAAGAACACACATGCAATGACCACTGGTTGATCCATATGTGGTTTGTGGAAAGAACACACATGCAATGGCTACTGGTTGATCCATAAGTGGTTTGTGGAAAGAACACACATGCAGTGACCACTGGTAGATCCATATGTCGTTTGTGTAAAGAACACACATGCAATTTATACTGGTGGATCCATAAGTGGTTTGTGCAAAGAACACACATGCAATGACTCCAGTGCTAGTTTTAGTAAAAGAACAAACATGCAATCACTCAAATGGATCCATATGTGGTTAGTGGAAAGAACACACCTGCAATGACACTGGTTGATCCATATGTGGTTTGTGGAAAAAACACACATGCAATGACTCTAGTGGTTGATCCATGTGTGGTTTGTGGAAATAACACGCATGCAATGACTCTAGTGTTGGTTTTAGTATGAGAACACACATGCAATGACTCTAGTGGGTTCACATGTGGTTTGTGAAAAGAACACACATGGAATGACCACCGGTTGATCCATATGTGGTTTGTGAAAAGAACACACATGCAATGACCACTGGTTGATCCATATGTGGTTTGTGAAAAGAACACACATGCAATGACCACTGGTTAATCCATATGTGGTTTGTGAAAAAGAACACACATGCAATGACTCTAGTATAAGAACACACATACAATGACTCTAGTGGGTCCACATGTAGTTTGTGAAAAGAACACACATGCAATGACCACTGGTTGATCCATATGTGGTTTGTGGAAAAGAACACACATGCAATGAGTCTAGTGGATCCACGTGTGGTTTGTGGAAAAGAACACACATGCAATGAGTCTAGTGCTGGTTTTAGTCTAAGAACACACATGCAATCACTCTAGTGGGTCCACATGTGGTTTGTGAAAAGAACACACACGCAATGACCACTAGTTGATCCATATGTGGTTTTTGGAAAAGAAGACACATGCAATCAACACTGGTGGATCCATGTGTGATTTGTGGAAAGAACACACATGCAATGACTCTAGTGCTGGTTTTAGTATAAGAACACACAAGCAAGGACTCTAGTGGGTCCATATGTGATTTGTGGAAAGAACACACATGCAATGACACTGGTTGATCCATGTGTGGTTTGTGGAAAGAACACACATGCAATGACTCTAGTGGTTGATCCATGTGTGGTTTGTGGAAATAACACACATGCAATGACTCTAATGGATCCATAAGTGGTTTGTGGAAAAGAACACACGTGCAATGACCACTTGTTGATCCATATGTGGTTTTTGGAAAAGAACACACATGCAATGAACACTGGTGGATCCATAAGTGGTTTGTGGAAAGAACACACAAGCAATGACACTGGTTGATCCATATGTGGTTTGTGGAAAGAAAACATGTGCAATGACTCTAGTGCTGGTTTTAGTATAAGAACACACATACAATGACTCTAGTGCGTCCACATGTAGTTTGTGAAAAGAACACACATGCAACGACCACTGGTTGATCCATAAGTTGTTTGTGGAAAAGAACACACGTGCAATGAACACTAGTGGATCCATGTGTGGTTTGTGGAAAAGAACACACATGCAATGACACTGGTGGATCCATATGTGGTATGTTAAAATAACACACATTTCAATGACTCTGGTTGTTGTTAGTAAAAACAACACACATGCAATGACATTGGTGGATCCATAGGTGGATTGTGAAAAGAGCACACATTCAATAACACCGGTGGATCCATATGTGGTATGTGAGAAGAACACACATGCAATGACTCCAGTTGTTGTTAGTAAAAAGAACACACATGCAATGACACTGGTGGATCCATGTGTGGATTGTGAAAAGAACACACATGCAATGACATTGGTGGATCCATATGTGGTATGTGAAAAGAACACACATGCAATGACTCTGGATTGTAAAAAACACACATGCAATGACACTAGTGGATCCATGTGTGGTCTCTGAAGAGAACACACATGCAATGACTCTAATGGATCCAAAAGTGGTTTGTGGAAAAGAACACACATGCAATGCCACTGGTTGATACATATGTGGTTTGTGGAAAGAACACACATGCAATGACACTGGTTGATCCATGTGTGGTTTGTGAAAAGAACACACATGCAATGCCACTAGTTGATCCATGTGTGGTTTGTGGATAGAACACACATGCAATGACTCTAGTGCTAGTTTTAGTATAAGAACACACATACAATGACTCTAGTGGGTCCACATTTCGTCTGTGAAAAGAACCCACATGCAATGACCACTGGTTGATCCATAAGTGGTTTGTGGAAAAGAACCCACATGCAACGAGTCTAGTGGATCCATGTGTGGTTTGTGGAAAAGAACACACATGCAATGAGTCTAGTGTTGGTTTTAGTATAAGAACACACATGCAATGACTCTAGTGGTTCCACATGTGGTTTGTGACAAGAACACACATGCAATGACCACTGGTTGATCCATATGTGGTTTTTGGAAAAGAACACACAAGCAATGAACATTGGTGGATCCATGTGTGGTTTGTGGAAAGAACACACATGCAATGACTCTAGTGTTGGTTTTAGTATAAGAACACACAAGCAATGACTGTAGTGGGTCCATATGTGATTTGTGGAAAGAACACACATGCAATGACACAGTTGATCCATGTGTGGTTTGTGAAAAGAACACACATGCAATGACTCTAGTGGTTGATCCATGTGTGGTTTGTGAAAATAACACACATGCAATGACTCTAATGGATCCATAAGTGGTTTGTGGAAAAGAACAAACGTGCAATGACCACTGGTGGATCCAGATGTGGTTTTTGGAAAACAACACACATGCAATGAACACTGGTAGATCCATAAGTGGTTTGTGGAAAGAACACACATGCAATGACACTGGTTGATCCATATGTGGTTTGTGAAAAGAACACACGTGCAATGACTCTAGTGCTAGTTTTAGTATAAGAACACACATACAATGACTCTAGTGGGTCCACATGTAGTTTGTGAAAATAACACACATGCAATGACCACTGGTTGATCCATAAGTTGTTTGTGGAATAGAACACACATGCAATGACTCTAGTGGTTGATCAATAAGTGGTTTGTGGAAATAACACACATGCAATGGCCACTGGTTGATCCATAAGTGGTTTGTGGAAAGAACACACATGCAATGGCCACTGGTTGATCCATAAGTGGTTTATGGAAAGAACACACATGCAATGAGTCTAGTGGATCCATGTGTGGTTTGTGGAAAAAACACACATGTAATGAGTCTAGTGCTGGTTTTAGTATAAGAACACACATGCAATGACTCTAGTGAGTCCACATGTAGTTTTTGGAAAGAACACACATGCAATGACTCCAGTTGTTGTTAGTAACAAGAACACGCATGCAATGACACTAGTGGATCCATGTGTGGTATCTAAAGAGAACACACATGCAATGACTCTGGTTGTTGTTAGTAAAAAGAGCACACATGCAATGACACTGGTGGATCCATATGTGATATGTGAAAATAACACACATGCAATGACTCTGGTTGTTGTTAGTAGAAGAACACACATGCAATGACACTGGTGGATCCATAGGTGGATTGTGAAAAGAGCACACATTTCAATGACACTAGTGGGTCCATATGTGGTATGTGAAAAGAACAGTGATGAAATGACTCCAGTTGTTGTTAGTAAAAAGAACACACATGCAATGACACTGGTGGATCCATAGGTGGATTGTGAAAACAACACACATGCAATGACCACTGGTTGATCCATATGTGGTTTTTGGAAAAGAACACACATGCAATGAACACTGGGGGATCCATGTGTGATTTGTGGAAAGAACACACATGCAATAACTCTAGTGATGGTTTTAGTATAAGAACACACAAGCAATGACTCTAGTTGGTCCATTTGTGATTTGTGGAAAGAACACACATGAAATGACACTGGTTGATCCATGTGTGGTTTGTGGAAAGAACACACATGCAATGACTCTAGTGGTTGATCCATGTGTGGTTTGTGGAAATAACACACATGCAATGACTCTAATGGATCCATAAGTGGTTTGTACAAAAGAACACACGTGCAATGACCACTGGTTGATCCATATGTGGTTTTTGGAAAAGAACACACATGCAATGAACACTGGTGGATCCATAAGTGGTTTGTGGAAAGAACACACATGCAATGACACTGGTTGATCCATATGTGGTTTGTGGAAAGAACACACGTGCAATGACTCTAGTGCTGGTTTTAGTATAAGAAGACACATACAATGACTAGTGGGTCCACATGTAGTTTGTGTAAAGAACACACATGCAATGACCACTGGTTGATCCATAAGTTGTTTGTGGAAAAGAACACACATGCAATGAACACTGGTGGATCCATGTGTGGTTTGTGGAAAAGAACACACATGCAATGACACTGGTGGATCCATAGGTGGATTGTGAAAAGAACACACATGCAATGACACTGGTGGATCCATATGTGGTATGTGAAAAGAACACACATTTCAATGATTCTGGTTGTTGTTAGTAAAAAGAACACACATGCAATGACACTGGTGGATCCATAGGTGGATTGTGAAAAGAGCACACATGCAATGACACCGGTGGATCCATATGTGGTATGTGAAAAGAACACACAAGCAATGACTCCAGTTGTTGTTAGTAAAAAGAACACACATGCAATGACACTGGTGGATCCATATGTGGATTGTGAAAAGAACACACATGCGATGACACTGGTGGATCCATATGTGGTATGTGAAAAGAACACACATGCAATGACTCTAGATGTTGTTAGTAAAAAGAACACACATGCAATGGCACTGGTGGATCCATGTGTGGTCTTTGAAGAGAACACACATGCAATGACTCTAATGGATACATAAGTGGTTTGTGGAAAAGAACACACATGCAATGACCACTGGTTGATACATATGTGGTTTGTGGAAAGAACACACATGCAATGACACTGGTTGATCCATGTGTGGTTTGTGAAAAGAACACACGTGCAATGCCACTGCTTGATCCATGTGTGGTTTGTGAATAGAACACACATGCAATGACTCTAGTGCTAGTTTTAGTATAAGAACACACATACAATGACTCTAGTGGGTCCACATGTAGTTTGTTAAAAGAACACACATGCAATGACCACTGGTTGATCCATAAGTGGTTTGTGGAAAAAACACACATGCAATGAGTCTAGTGGATCCATGTGTGGTTTGTGGAAAAGAACACACATGCAATGAGTCTAGTGCTGGTTTTAGTATAAGAACACACATGCAATGACTCTAGTGGGTCCACATGTGGTTAGTGACAAGAACATACATGTAACGACCACTGGTTGATCCATATGTGGTTTTTGTAAAAGAACACACATGCAATAAACACTGGTGGATCCATGTGTGGTTTGTGGAAAGAACACACATGCAATGACTCTAGTGCTGGTTTTAGTATAAGAACACACAAGCAATGACTCTAGTGGGTCCATATGTGATTTGTGGAAAGAACAAACATGCAATGACACTGGTTGATCCATGTGTGGTTTGTGGAAAGAACACACATGCAATGACTCTAGTGGTTGATCCATGTGTGGTTTGTGGAAATAACACACATGTAATGACTCTAATGGATCCATAAGTGGTTTGTGGAAAAGAACAAACGTGCAATGACAACTGGTTGATCCAGATGTTGTTTTTGGAAAAGAACACACATGCAATGAACACTGGTGGATCCACAAGTGGTTTGTGGAAAGAACACACATGCAATGACACTGGTTGATCCATATGTGGTTTGTGGAAATAACACACGTGCAATGACTCAAGTGCCAGTTTTAGTATAAGAACACACATACAATGACTCTAGTGGGTCCACATGTAGTTTGTGAAAAGAACACACATGCAATGACAACTGGTTGATCCATAAGTTGTTTGTGGAAAATAACACACATGCAATGACTCTAGTGGTTAATCCATAAGTGGTTTATGGAAATAACACACATGCAATGGCCACTGGTTGATCCATAAGTGGTTTGTGGAAAGAACACACATGCAATGGCCACTGGTTGATCCATAAGTGGTTTATGGAAAGAACACACATGCAATGAGTCTAGTGGATCCATGTGTGGTTTGTGGAAAATAACACACATGCAATGATTCTAGTGCTGGTTTTAGTATAAAAACACACATGCAATGACTCTAGTGGGTCCACATGTGGTTTGTGGAAAGAACACACATGCAATGACTCCAGTTGTTGCTAGTAACAAGAACACACATGCAATGACACTGGTGGATCCATGTGTGGTCTCTGAAGAGAACACACATTTCAATGACTCTGGTTGTTGTTAGTAAAAAGAACACACATGCAATGACACTGGTGGATCCATGTGTGGTCTCTGAAGAGAACACACATGCAATGACTCTGGTTGTTGTTAGTAAAAAGAGCACACATGCAATGACACTGGTGGATCCATATGGGGTATGTGAAAATAACACACATGCAATGACTCTGGTTGTTGTTAGTAAAAGAACACACAAGCAATGACACTGGTGGATCCATAGGTGGATTGTGAACAGAGCACACATGCAATGACTCTGGTTGTTCCATATGTGGTATGTGAAAAGAACAGACATGCAATGACTCCAGTTGTTGTTAGTAAAAAGAACACACATGCAATGACACTGGTGGATACATGTGTGGTCTCTGAAGAGAACACACATTTCAATGACACTGGTGGATCCATATGTGGTATGTGAAAAGAACAGTCATGAAATGACTCCAGTTGTTGTTAGTAAAAATAACACACATGCAATGACACTGGTGGATCCATAGGTGGATTGTGAAAATAACACACATGCAATGACACTGGTGGATCCATATGTGGTATGTAAAAAGAACACACATTCAATGACTCTGGTTGTTGTTAGTAACAAGAACACACATGCAATGACACTGGTGAATCCATGTGTGGATTGTGAAAAGAACACACATGGGATGACACTGGTGGATCCATATGTGGTATGTAAAAGAACACACATGCAATGACTCTAGTTGTTGTTAGTAAAAAGAACACACATGCAATGACACTGGTGGATCCATGTGTGGATTGTGAAAAGAACACACATGCGATGACACTGGTGGATCCATATGTGGTATGTGAAAAGAACACACATGCAATGACTCTGGATGTTGTTAGTAAAAAGAACACACATGCAATGACACTGGTGGATCCATGTGTGGTCTCTGAAGAGAACACACATGCAATGACTCTAATGGATCCATAAGTGGTTTGTGGAAAAGAACACACATGCAATGCCACTGCCTTATCCATGTGTGGTTTGTGGATAGAACACACATGCAATGACTCTAGTGCTAGTTTTAGTATAAGAACACACATACAATGACTCTAGTGGGTCCACATTTCGTTTGTGAAAAGAACACACATGCAATGACCACTGGTTGATCCATAAGTGGTTTGTGGAAAAGAACACACATGCAATGAGTCTAGTGGATCCATGTGTGGTTTGTGGAAAAGAACACACATGCAATGAGTCTAGTGCTGGTTTTAGTATAAGAACACACATGCAATGACTCTAGTGGGTCCACATGTGGTTTGTGACAAGAACACACATGCAATGACCACTGGTTGATCCATATGTGGTTTTTGGAAAAGAACACACATGCAATGAACACTGGTGGATCCATGTGTGGTTTGTGGAAAGAACACACATGCAATGACTCTACTGCTGGTTTTAGTATAAGAACATAGAAGCAATGACTCTAGTGGGTCCATATGTGATTTGTGGAAAGAACACACATGCAATGACACTGGTTGATCCATGTGTGGTTTGTGGAAAGAACACACATGCAATGACTCTAGTGGTTGATCCATGTGTGGTTTGTGGAAATAACACACATGTAATGACTCTAATGGATCCATAAGTGGTTTGTGGAAAAGAACAAACGTGCAATGACAACTGGTTGATCCAGATGTTGTTTTTGGAAAAGAACACACATGCAATGAACACTGGTGGATCCACAAGTGGTTTGTGGAAAGAACACACATGCAATGACACTGGTTGATCCATATGTGGTTTGTGGAAAGAACACATCTGCAATGACTCTAGTGCCAGTTTTAGTATAAGAACACACATACAATGACTCTAGTGGGTCCACGTGTAGTTTGTGAAAAGAACACACATGCAACGACCACTGGTTGATCCATAAGTTGTTTGTGGAAAAGAACACACATGCAATGACTCTAGTGGTTAATCCATAAGTGGTTTGTGGAAATAACACACATGCAATGGCCACTGGTTGATCCATAAGTGGTTTGTGGAAAGAACACACATGCAATGGCCACTGGTTGATCCATAAGTGGTTTATGGAAAGAACACACATGCAATGAGTCTAGTGGATCCATGTGTGGTTTGTGGAAAAGAACACACATGCAATGAGTCTAGTGCTGGTTTTAGTATAAGAACACATATGCAATGACTCTAGTGGGTCCACATGTGGTTTGTGGAAAGAACACATGCAATGACTCCAGTTGTTGTTAGTAACAAGAACACACATGCAATGACACTGTTGGATCCATGTGTGGTCTCTGAAGAGAACACACATTTCAATGACTCTGGTTGTTGTTAGTAAAAAGAGCACACATGCAATGACAATGGTGGATCCATATGTGGTATGTGAAAATAACACACATGCAATGACTCTGGTTGTTGTTAGTAAAAGAACACACATGCAATGACACTGGTGGATCCATAGGTGGATTGTGAACAGAGCACACATGCAATAACTCTGGTTGTTCCATATGTGGTATGTGAAAATAACACACATGCAATGACTCTAGTTGTTGTTAGTAAAAAGAACACACATGCAATGGCACTGGTGGATCCATGTGTTGTCTCTGAAGAGAACACACATTTCAATGACACTGGTGGATCCATATGTGGTATGTGAAAAGAACAGTCATGAAATGACTCCAGTTGTTGTTAGTAAAAAGAACACACATGCAATGACACTGGTGGATCCATAGGTGGATTGTGAAAAGAACACACATGCAATGACACTGGTGGATCCATATGTGGTATGTAAAAAGAACACACATGCAATGACTCTGGTTGTTGTTAGTAACAAGAACACACATGCAATGACACTGGTGGATCCATGTGTGGTCTCTGAAGAGAACACAGATTTCAATGACTCTAGTGGGTCCACATGTGGTTTGTGAAAAGAACACACATGCAATGACCACTGGTTAATCCATATGTGGTTTGTGAAAAGAACACACATGCAATGGCTACTGGTTGATTCATAAGTGGTTTGTGGAAAGAACACACATGCAGTGACCACTGGTGGATCCATATGTCGTTTGTGAAAAGAACACACATGCAATGAACACTGGTGGATCCATAAGTGGTTTGTGGAAATAACACACATGCAATGACTCTAGTGCTAGTTTTAGTATAAGAACAAACATGCAATGACTCAAATGGATCCATATGTGGTTAGTGGAAAGAACACACATGCAATGACACTGGTTGATCCATATGTGGTTTGTGGAAAGAACACACATGCAATGACTCTAGTGGTTGATCCATGTGTGGTTTGTGGAAATAACACAAATGCAATGACTATAGTGTTGGTTTTAGTATAAGAACACACATGCAATGACTCTAGTGCTAGTTTTAGTATAAGAACAAACATGCAATGACTCAAATGGATCCATAAGTGGTTTGTGGAAAGAACACACATGAAGTGACTCTAATGCTGGTTTTAGTTTAAGAACACATATGGATCCATATGTGGTTTGTGGAAAAGAACACACATGCAATGACCACTAATTGATCCATAAGTGGTTTGTGGAAAGAACACACATGCAGTGAACACTGGTTGATCCATGTGTGGTTTGTGAAAAGAACACACATGCAATGCCATTGGTTGATCCATATGTGGTTTGTGGAAAGAACACACATGCAATGACACTGGTTGATCCAAATATGGTTCATGACAGGAACACACATGCAATAACTCTTGTGGATACATATGTGGTTTGTGGAAAGAACACACATGCAATGAACTCTAGTGGATCTATCTTGGCATAATTTGATGTATGCCACGATGCATTCCATTGTAAAAGACACCCACTTTCCATTTTTATACTACTCAGCTTTGCCCGTGGTTTTTTGATACTACCCAGTTTTCCCCCCCTCTCTCTCTCTTTTGTAGAAGCCCAAACCTGTGCCCACTCTGTTTGCTACGCCCTGATTGGTTGTCACGGTTGTCATGCGGATCGTGCGCACCAACCCTTGATCCCGTGTTATCCAACGAGGCTCGTTGCACACGTCGTGCCCTTCACAGGACAGCGCGAGACAGCACGGACGTCTCCCTCAACGAGACTTCTACAAGAAGGAACATGATGCCGTCCATGGAAAAAGTCGTCGAGTGGTCATGTCATGTTTAATCTACTCTGCAAAGGATACAAGTCTACTGCACGACAACTGGTCATCCACGGACCACCGGCTATACCATTTTTACTAAGTAGCGCGCCTGCACTCTCACTTCCGTCAGGCCCCCACCACACGAACCTTCCACGCGGCAGCCGCAGCCGGAAGAGCTGCCAACCAGGGCCCTCGAGGAGGCCTAAACATCCCCGCATTAAAAACCCAGCCTATCGGGTCCTCCTTTCGCACTCATCCACTACTCTCTCTTCCCTATCCAGCAAAACCCCACAATCTTGAACGTACTTGCATGAACCTTCTCCATGAAACCAGTGCGTGGGGGTGAGCGTCCGGGCATCGCCGTCGGGGTGGTGCTTCACGCAGCAGATCTGGAGGAGCATCACGCAGCACAGGCCGAGGAGGACATGCAGTTCAACCCCTTGGGGGACCATGTGCACGCCGGTGCTAACGACTTCGGAGGCACCGATGAGGGCGCGGAGTTCGATGAACACGCTCCGCTCATGTACCCGGAGGTACATCTATTTCTACATGTTTCATATTTTCTGCTCGAGCTTAATCTATCCTGGCGTCATAAAAAAATCTAGTCCTAATGATTAGATGCAATGTACGAACCGGTACATGGAGAGATCTAGTCTGTTCTGAATGAATCCACATTATTTATTTATTAATAAGTTACCAAGCACACAAACCACATTAAGTTAGGAGCAAGTTGGGGAGACGGCCGTAATGAACTGCTGAACCTTTATAGACATGTTATTGCATCGAAAGTAAATTGGAATGGTGGAAGGAATATATATTTATTATTTTTCTCATTTCGGTTTGTATTCCATACATTACAGGTGTATTCAAGTGAGATGGACTCTGACAAGGAGACCAGGGACAACAAGAGCCGCCATGTCATGAAGAAGCTCAAGAGCGGGATAATCCCTTTCCGCACTTGACTTGGGGAGCTCAGGTGCCCTTTCTATAAGAAAGGAGTCAACCCGAGGATTGCCAGCTTGATTCCGCATGCGGTTGGCATCGGTAAAAGACCGGCTAGTAAACACAAGTCAGTGATTTAGTTCTCTTACCGTATCTAGACCCTTAAACTATGGGGATTTCTATTTTCGTACCCTTCAAAATATATTCAAGTTCATCTGTTTATGTTGTTAAAGTTCCGGTGGCATACTCGTTATTTTGCATGGATAGAGGGGTGCCCGACAGATATAAGGGTTATCATGTCCTCTAGATCACAGATGATCAACTGTTGGTGGGCAAAACTGAGTACAACTAAATCGCCATGGTTAGACACGAGGGAAAAACGTGACTCACTGATGCAGCGTGTGTGGTGCAGGCGATGGCGGACCGCGTGTGGCCGTGCACGGTGCATTAGCATACGCGGTGCACGGTAGTGCAACGGAACGTCGCTTCCCTTCTCCTTTAATAGAGGCCTCCCCACTCCCACTCATCACGCACTCGCTCACTCAACCGTCTCCACTGTTCGATCACCTTCTGCAAATGCCCAACAAAACCCCAACCATGCCGGCGATGGAGAAGATCGGCGCGGTGGCCATCGGCGCCTCCAAGGCCGCCGGCGAAGAGCCCCCCGTCCCCGTCCCCGCATCCGCCATAGCCACCAGCGAGGAGGCCCCCGCCAGTCTCGGACAGATCCCGCTCGGCTAGGACCCCTACGAGGAGGTTGTCTACATAAGGCCGGAGAACCCCTATGATACCAGCATCACCGACCCGTGCTTTGAGGTAACCAGGGTTTTCTCCCATTCCCTTGTTCTTCCCCCGTTCCCATCGTTGGATGCTAGATCATATGTTATTAGGGCTCGGCTGTTCGTATTTTTTACAGTAGCTAATCCTATTGTGTTAGATCTCGATTTTAGATGAATCCCCCTGTTCGTAGTTGGGATCAGTATTCGATTTGGTTTGAGATTTGGGGAATAATCAAGAGATCTCATTCGGTTAATTTATGCAAAAAATCAATCCCGATAGTCAAAGTATCTCAATCATGTCCTTATTTCACTCTACTGTTTTTTCCAACAGGAGGATAGCAGCGACCTCCGCAGCGACGACGAGGCCAAGGACACCAAGACTCGTCATGTGTTGAGGAGGCTAAAGTCTGGTCGGTACAACAACTTCTTCGCCGGCGACGTGTACAGGTGCCCCTTCTGCCCCACCAGGAGGCTCCGCGGCACGGACTTCAACTCCCTCGTGAAGCATGCCGAGGACGTGAGGACCTGCAGCGAGTCCGTGAACGTCCACGACTTCAGGGCCAAGCACCAGGCGCTCGGTCTTCACCTCCGCAACCTCCAGAAGGTGGCTATCGAGGAGGGTCGCATGCCCCCTATCAGACCCAAGGTGCCCAAGGTCAAGGGGCTAGGCAACAAGCAGTGGAGGAGGCGCCAGAGGGAGGAGGCGGATGCCCTCCTGGCAGAGGCCATGAGGGCCACCGATCATTCTTCGCTGCCATCGAAAGCAGCTTCTTTTGTCTTGTCTGTGTTGAAGTAGTCCGCTGCTACTACTTCTGAGCAACCTAATTGTCGAACCTCGTTAAGTACCGTACTATATAACCTATATTAGTTGCTTTATCTACATCTGCTCTGTTTACTGAATTTATTTATGGTGCTGGTTTGTTTTGCTGCTCTAGATTTGCTACCAGATTGGGGAAAGACGATCGCAAAAGGAACAATGAATGAAGAGAGAAGCTACTCTAGATTCCCTACCTTTTTGGGCAAAAAAAACACAAGTGTTAGAGAGAGAGGGGAAAAGGCGCTCTTAAAAATGCCAAATAACAAAAAAAAACATCCACTTCAGGCGTCATGGCACACGTAACGACCAAGCCTTTGACCAGACGGCACCCCCTCCGAGCGCATGTGAGGGCTTCAGAATATCGGGAGGGCAAAAGTCAGGACAAACGAGACACAATGTTGCTATAGCTAAATCTGACAAAAAGCTGAATTTGGCTTTACCATGCAATTTGGCTAGAGCTCCACAATGTAGCTATTCTAAATCCCTAAACTATGTGGTGCATTGAAACCTAATGCTTTTCCACCGACATGTGTGTTGCAACGTTGCTTGATCGTGCATGCTTACACAAGTGGCCTATAAAGAAACTTATAGAAGCATGGGCAAATGAGCTTCATTTTGGCAAATTCGGGACAAGCTTTGCGCAATCGGCATGCCTGATCGGCTGGGCGGCTGCCCCGGGGTGCAGGGATGCTAGGTCCATGTCTATGCTTACACTTCTTGAGGAATTAATAATTACTATACACTTCCTTCTGTCCTGTCACGTTATGTCGTGCCAGCACCGCGCACCCGCTGCGGATCAGCAACGGGACGATGGTCTACGTGATCGGTCTCTGCCACGCCAAAGCCACGTCGCACACCCGTCCCATCGCCTACCGGGACGGATGCCGAATTTAATCGCTAGGATTGGAAATCATCGGTGCTCGCCTGGTCAAACTTGCTTCCACATGGGTATGACCGAAATATTGGTAAATGGAATTTAAGCATCACCTTCCGTCTCCTCAGCACATCACTGTGCAAAAATCCCCAACTCATTCCTTCCGCCGACGCCTCCGCATGGCCATACCACCTCAACAGATCACTCCACCTCCATGCCCAGTCCCAGCCACCGCTACCGACCCTAGGCCACCGCCGCCGCATTAGCTACTGCCATGGACGCAAAGTACGACATGTTCGGTGATGGAAGCGACTACACCGACGAGTACACCGTCACCGCCCATGGCACCACCAAGCTGACAGTCGTCCACACAAATGCGTCAGTGGAGGTGGCCAAGATCATCGCAATGTACGAGTGGTGGCTACAGGAGACGAGGACAGGTACAAGATCGTCGGCCTTGACCTCGAGTATACCAGAGATAGGAAGAGGACGGCGCTTTTGCAGCTGTCCATGCGCAACCACTGCCTACTATATCACGTATGTAGGGCCAAATCTGTATGCCCGGAGCTTCGCGAGTTCCTACACAGGAGGGAGATCTACTTCGCCAGCATCGACATCAAGAACGACACTCTGAAGCTAGAACGGGATCTCCTCGTTCATGTCATCAATCACGTTGATCTCCAACGTTTGTGGAGGTACCCGGATGGCAGTACGGGGAAAGCCGGCATGGCTAGACTCGCTTCTGACATCATCGACCGCGAGTACACCGGCATGAAAATCGAGTTCCCGAAGCACCTGCATGAGCGATGGGAGTGGAGGCACCTGGATTACAATGCGATCAAGTACGCAGCCAGGGACGCATATGTCTGCTACGAGATGCTCAACAGGATCTAGCGGGTGGGTGAGTGTTCTATTTACCACTACTAGTTTTGCATTTCGTTCCTAGTTTTATCTCGCCTGTATTTTATCTCGCATGTATTTTCTAAGCATTCTGTGTGTAAGAACCAAGCTCGTATGATCCCTGTGCTATTAGCTACTTAACTTGTATGAATTACATTCTCCCTTTTGTATGCTCAACATTCATTCTTACAAATTACATGCATGCCATTTGCATGCGGCAGAATCCAGGACTGACATGCATAAGGTGTGATACAGTCATAAGTCATAACCAAACCCAGATTATAGAGAAGGATACAGTCATAAACCAGATTATAGTTTGAAAAAGGTAATACACCGCAGTTCGTACTTGCTCACATAGTGTACTTATGAAATAACATGTTTTCATAAACAGAACAATCATGCACTAATAGTCTACATCCCAGCCTGTTGGAGAAGGCAACCGATCCCAGGATGCCTTCGGTTGCTTGCCCCGGTTTGTAGATTCATCTACACTCCGGCATCTGAGACAAACAACCTGCCTTGGTGGTGGTTCAATGAAGCGATGCCTGGAACGAGATTTTACAATCTGGCGGTACAGCTCATGGCTAACATACCCGTCAATTGTAGCGTACTTCAGATTAGGTTCAAAAAGTGGCTTATCCTCCTAGTAATCGTGCCCTAAACGCCTCCACGAACATCTCGGCAATCTGTCCTTCATGTCAGTGTACCACGGGTCGATGAGTTCGGAGGCAAGAGCGCATCCCGGTCTTGCCGCCCTTCGTCCCTGGGATCCGGTAAATTTCCTGGATATCCACTCTGCACTCCTTTGGGATTCTAATGTTGATAGTCGGGCTTTCAAGCAGTTTACTGTCATTCGTGATGTCAACACTGGTAAATATTATGTGCTGGTTCACGAGAAAGTCATGAAATAGATCCCTAATGCTTTCGCCCCACCTGCATGAAAATGAATTCAGACAAATAATATAGCAATAACTTTTGCAAACAGACGGTTCAGGAACAAAAGACAAAGAAAGTCTACGGATCCCGTTAGCCCCTTCTCACAAAAAGGCTGGTATACGAGGACGTGCCCCTTCATGGAGAGTTGCACCACGGCGATCCTACGGTGATCGCGGCTATACTCGAGGTCGAGACCTACGAACCTGTTTTCTTCGAACTGCAGCCAACTCGTGTAATTATTCAGAGTGTTCCTCACCGTCCGAGGGACGGTGGTGTAGACGACATCGATCTTCTTCCCGCCATGTACTTCGACGTCGAAGTTCACAGTTTCTTGCCTGTCGTTGTTTCGGACGTCCGGAGCGTCCATGACTACAAGCAAGAGGGAAAGGATACGGAGGAAGAGGGCGATGCGGTGGTGGAGGAAATGGATGAGGCCGTGGAGGAGACAGATGATGAGTCCGTGGAGGAGGAAATGAGACGGAGAAGTGAAAGATTGGAACCGCCCTTACCAATATCTGGAATAGTGCACAACCGTTCGTAGTAGGGTGAAGGTGGTGAAAAACGGCGGTTTTACATGTCGACGCTAGCACTTCCTAAAATTTGTTCTGCGCCACTTGCATGCGGTGGAATCAATTCAAACATAGACACGTTTGCACGTGCCGACCTTCACTCACTGACAGGCAGGCCCGCACATTTCCCTTTTACAATTTATTTTTTCACTTCCTCTAGACGGTTCTAGTGCCCGCCCTCAATAATTACGCCCCCCTTCTTGTCTTCCACGCGGACGAGAACCGGCGGCGGCGGTGGTTCCTTGCAGATTCACTCCCCACTCGAACAACTGCCCCATCCCTGATTCTACCCCTCTTGAATCCATCCGCCTCCTTATCACAATGCCTCCATTAATCTACCAGATTCCAGACTCCATTTGCCGCTATGGGTAGAGCTTGGGGTAGCAGCAGGCTGAAGCGAAAGGCATGCGACGATGACGCGGATGGCCAGGGCGACCGCTACCGCGAGGATTGGGGATGGCCGAACCTCAGCGCCACGAACGTGCACAGGATCGCCTCGGAGTTAGACATCATCTCAGCCGGCCGCCTCGCTCGCTGCATCCCTGGCTACCGCGTGACAATGCGGAACATGGACGAACAACCGTTTGGCACGCCAGGCCTTCTTTACCCCGATAACAGCAAATGGCCAGACGACCGCGATGGCCACGTAAGTTCCAGTATCTAGCTTATTCATTCAGTCATATCGTTGATTCATATGTGCTGAACTCTCATCGGAATCCTATGCTCCTTTCGTCGAACGTGTTGTGTGCACGCGCGGTTTGAACAAATCGAATCATTTAAGACTATTATGTACAGCAGAAGCTCTGCTCGTACCTGATATTCTGGTATTTTCGTAGTGACACAGTCTTAGTTTAGGTGATAGACGAGTTGTCAATTTCGATTTTGCAATGGAATGCCTGCTAGGTGATATTCTGTTTCCTAAAATAAAAACAAGCAGATTAGACGATTTAAGGCTGTTATGCCCCGAGCTGTTTAATTATGATCATCGTCAGGAGTTTGTTCTGGGGGCTCTGCTACTACTCCATATATTGAGTATCTTCGTAGTGACACAGGCACAATTTAGGCGATATCTGAGGAGACACTCGTATTTAGGCGATATTTTAGGAACTTTAATCTGAAGGCCCAGTTGTCAAATTGTATCTGCAATGGAATCCATGCTAGTTTATTGTACGAACTGACAACAAACTCTGTAGAATATTCATGCAAAACTGATGCTGCTGGATAAGTGGTCCAAATCAGTAGTGGTGAATATCAAGGAAGAAGAAGATACGGAAATGGAAGATGACCAGAACTGGGTGGGTGGCAACGGCGAGTGGCTGGTCCTTTTATCACAAGATGGCAGTACTTGGACTCTAAAAAATGGCTACAGATCAGTGAGACTTGCAGTGCCATCTTTGAAGGAGGTCGGCATTACTGCATTCAACAGCGGGTGGCCGCCGCCCATTTCCGAATTCACTTACAGGTTCAACATGGCAGAACTTGACCTCGTGAAGGTACAACTCCCACATAGACCGTGGGAGGGGGCGTGGAAGAACTGGGAGTACGACCTCTTAGCGGTGTTCGACAAGGCGATCACATTCATTACATGCCCAGAAGACAAGGAATGGACAGTCTTGCGCGACGACTTCCTATGGCCGGAGAAGTATGTCGACGCCGTCTTCACCTACGGCTACTCTTCGTACAGACCGCAACGCATTTATGCAGTCACGGAACCTAGCGGCGACGTGCGTGTTTGGGAGCCGTCAATTTGGGGTGAGTCATGGTGTCATATAGCATGTAAAATCCCATTCAAAATTCTGCTTATTGACTGTTAGTAACACGCAGGTACCCACGCAGCCTCGCGCATCATTCTAGCTCCGGTCATCGAAGATGCAGTAGCAGATGCTGAACTTGGGACACGGCGCTGGTTCCTGGCACCTCTCAAAGACAACATGGAACAGGATGATGAACTCTTGTGGATTCATATCAGGGAAGCACTAAACAACGTTGGTGATACAATAGAACATATGGGGACACAACTTTCTTCATACCCATCATTGTGGTGTCACGTTTTCTCGAGGTCCGCATGCCCATCCGAAGACCCAGTAGAGCAAGTCTGGAGCAGAGTCAACAATCTGAAGGGACAATCTGTGTTTCTTGGGATCAACTACCCTTTCTTTGTCGGAGCCCCTGGAGCTGTTGAACCTGTAATTGCTCAGGCAGCCCTGGCCCCTACTGCTGCTGCTAGTGGTGGTGTTGGTGGTGGTGGAGCTGACGAAGAACTAGCTGCTACTGCTCCTGGTGAAGCTGACGAAATACTTGGTGATGCTGTTGCTAGTGAAGCTGACGAAATACTTGCTAATGATGTTGCTGGTGAAGCTAATGAAATACCTGCTGAGGCTGCTGCCGAAGTCCAGGAAGAACATGCTGGTGTTGTTGCTGAGGTGCCAGCCCTTCCAGTGTTCATAGCAGATTGTGTGTTTGCTGCACACTCACGCGCCTATCATGTTGACACTCCAGATCCGACCTGGCCGAATCCACGTCGGGGGGAGGGGGCCTACAATTGGCTCATCAGTGGGGTCGTACTATTTGAACGAGAATGAAAGACGGCCAAATGCAGCATTCTGGTTTGTTCCGACGATACCACCAGCTCCAGGGACCTAGTGCTCATACTGGCAGATCCGATGAACCATTTGTCTTTAACTTTATTATTAGTTACGCTTATGTGTGTAAAGACTAAGCTGTGCTTATTTGTGTAAGACTAAGTTAGACCTAACTGTGTAATATTCAGTGAAGCCCGGCTTTTCTTTCCACGCCCATAATAACAGAATTGCAGCATAGAACATACAAATGTAATGTGCATATCAGGCATTTTTGGTCAGGATAACAACCACTTCAAGCAAATGATACATCATGTACGCATTTGAACGCATCACTAGAATGTGCCACCTATTGATGATTGATGACATTGATCTAGCTTTTCTGCGCTTATTTCCATTGAATCGCTCATTGATTTGTTCACATATTTTTTGGCAATGGTTGATGAACTCCACTCTCTTGGTAACTTGCTTCGTCAGCGAGCACTTGTTGATGCAATGCAAAGTACAGAACATGGTCGTCATCGTCATTCCATTTAGGTTCTCTATGCTTTGTCATCACGGAGCTACTAATTTCAAATGAAAATCTAGTAAACAATATATGTGTACATTGTTAGAGTATGCTATGGCCACGGTACATACATGTTTTTCTACAATCACAAGAAGAAAACTTGATGCATTTTCACCTTGTTGGCATTGTGCCGAACTGGGTGGATGTGGCTTTGGGGTTCGGAGAGGAAGGCGCCGTGGCTGGTGCGTGTGCGACCATGGCGATGGCGAGCTCGGATTCTGGAGAAGACCAACATGACCGAGCATGGTCGGCATGGTGACAGATCTCACCCGGGAATGAATCCCCGTCCCCGCGCCGTGCCAATGGTGCGGTCATGGTGAGGGCGAGCTCCGATTCGGGATGGGGAGGAGAACGGGCCGAGCAGGTTTGTCCAAGTCCTAGCTCCGCGCCATGGCCGCGACCACAGATTGCCGCCCTGTAGGAAGAAGAAGACGCGTAAACGATGCATGCGCCAACGCTGCAAGCCTACATGGCAGCCTACATGGCAGCGACGACGGCAACAACATAACGGCGAAAGCTGATAGGGGGCCTAACTTGACGGTCGTTAGCCTAATTTTTTATATTGAAACGTAAAGTTGAATTCGTGCCGAAAAAGACCCTCTGAGTATTTGGCACGCCAACTGTAGTCATCGCGGCTGATATCAGGAAACTCGGGTACCGCGTTGCCTGGTCACCCCAACTTTCGGGCCGCAAAATGATATTCTCCCTGGTGCGGCCCAACGGAAGGTCCACTCGACGACTTGCCAAGGTCGCTGACACCCATGACAGTTCGAGTGGTATAAAGCCCATATGGACACGGACTCCCAAACGCACAAGACAAGGAAGTCTCAATACTAGAGTTTGAATCTAACTTGTAACCAACTCGTATTGGTACCTGAGACCTAACCTCCCCATATATAAAGGCTAGGAGGGTCCAACGAGAAGGGCACCACGACTCACCCCAATAGACAGATCTACAACTCCCACAATACCGAATAGACAGATCTACGATCGCCACAATAGATAAATCACAACCCTAGTTTCCACCACCATCGCCAGATTGCATCTGTGCACCCCTATAATCTTCGATTCATTCGATAATTCCAAGAGCAGACAAGCAGGAGTAGGGACCTCTACGAGTCCTGAACCTGGGTAAACATTGCGTCCCTGTGTGCTTGTTTGCTAGCCGATTGATGCCTATAGCGCTCCCTCCTTCTCCAAAACCCAAGTCCATAACAATGGGCATTAATGAGTTGAACCCTCGTCAATTGGCGCCGTCCGTGGGGAGCGGGAGTGCTGATGTTGCGGCGTCCTCGGCCCCAACACCTGAAATCTACGACTCACCGATCTCCGGAGAACGACGATGCTACTTCGTCATCGCTAAAAAGCAGCGCCTCAAATCAAGATCCGGGCGGGATCCCGTGTCGCCGCTGGCTAGATCGCATCTGGCTCACAACTTTTTTGGCGTCATCTTCCATTAGCCTTTGGATTGGACCGACAGAATCACCATCTGCGCATAGTAACTTCCCCAATGTTAACTCAAATCACACATACACGGATGGATTTACATGATCACTACAAGATGGATACGCTCTCTGAAGATATAATCTCCTTGTGTAGCACGTCCTTGCCACGATTCAATGACAAAATAGGCGTGCACAGGTTAGTTAATTAGAGTAATCAATCTAGAGAAGTGCGATCCCAGCACTGTTACTTTTGGGAATTAGCAATAGCTCCGTCTAAATCAAGATCAAGTCCACGACCCGATTTTCCATGAAGAAGAGCCAGTTTTAGTTGGGAAAGGAAATGACCAGATCGGTCATGGGAAGAAAGAAAAAGGCAGACGTGCATGGATCGAGTTCCAAAGACCAAGCTTTATCCACTTCACGTACAAATCATTGCATGGATTTCGGATTAAGGAATCAAGTCACATGCGTTCAAAATAGAGAGCATGACCTTGTGGATTATTTCGACCTCGTCGTTGCTGGACTGATCCTAGAGGGTCTGTTATGGTCAACTTCGACAACATCTGCCATGCCGACTCTCGAAGTGCCGCGTCTACTATTCGTCCTCCACGCGACTCCGACCATGGTTCTACTCCCTCCGCCGTGCGACTCTGACAGTGGCTCAACTCCCGTCCTCTACCGCAAGAATGCGTCCGCCGTGTAGACTCCATGTCCACCGTGCAACTACTCGTCCACCGTGCTACTCGCCGCCACATTGATTCTCTCCAAACAAAAATCTGGCGACCCACCGCTGCTTCGACTACATTGACCCTACACTCGGAGGCTCCTCGACTCCTCCGTGAGACCCGCTGGCGCTTTCGGTTGCGTCGACCCGCTACAATCTTCGGCTTTGTCAACCTGAGGGCTCCTCAACTCTGGCGATCGAATGCGATCTTCGATTCTAGTGACCCGGGGCTGCATCACTCCGTCGGGCGAGCCACCTCAATCTTCGGCTCCGGCGACTTGGAGCCACCCTCGGCATTGGAAAATTGCTACGGTTTTCAGCTCCGGAGACCCATCACGATCTTTAGTGACTCAGGGGTTCCTTCGGCTCGACGACCCGATGTGGTCTTTGGCTCCAGTGACTCGGGGGCTCCTTCGGCTCGACGACCCGATGTGGTCTTTGGCTCTAGCGATTCGGGGTATCTCTCAGCTCCAGCGACACGCTACACTCTTTGGCTCCAATGACCCAGTGCGATCTTTGACTCCACCGACCTGCTGAGTCTTCGACTCCATCACGCGACCCATTGTGGTCTTGGCTGGGGAAACCCGATGCGGTGACCCGCTGTGCTTTTCGACTCCATCAGGCGACCCGCTACGGTCTTCGATTCCGCTGACCTGTTGTGTATTCGACTCCGTCACGCGACCCACTGCCGCATCGACTACGTACGTGACCACATCGACTTCATCTACGACAACCAGTAAAGCTAAGTTTCCCTCTACTTAGAGATGATTCTTTTTTTAACTCGCACTCGATACACTCGGGGGCTGCGCCCTCTCCGAGTAACCTAATGTGTCATCGACTCCATGCACTCGAGCACCTCATATGCGATAGCCTGAGTAGATGATTCTGCCTGATCGTCGAATCCTTGAACTTCAAGTACCTCGGCAAGGTACTGAGACTAAGGGTAATCAGGCTAACGAAAAGGCCTAGCATACAGTGCAAAAGTGTCGACTCGATTGGCACCAGAATCTTACTTTACAATCCAACATGCAACTATTCTTTACAAGATACAAGTACGTTACAATTATTCATGTTTTATGCATCTTACAAAAATATCGACTTCGTCGAGCTATTCTATCGGGTCCTCCAACAGGAGTCGACAAAACAACTGGCTACGACATACACTCAAGGCCTGAGTCGAGTACCTCCTCAGATGGTTGCATCGCTTGATTCTACACACACGCGACGTTGGTCGCGCACCCGATAGAAATGACTGTGTTGACTCCATCTACATCGTTGACTCACCTGGCTAATCGCTGCATGACTTTGACTACATCGTCGACTCTTGGCTCCTTATGCGTGAGACACTGACTCGATGCACTTCCGGGTCAGTGGTTTCTCCTCGCACGATTTTCAATTGCATCTACAAGATACAAGTCTCGAGTCTCTGCCCGAGTCTACGACTCCTCCAGACACTCGGGGCTACTCCAAACTGGAGCGCTGGACGCGCATATACAAGATTTTCGAGTGGCACGCTCCGAATCCTCACTCGAATCCATGATTCGACTAAGGACTCGGGGGCTACTCCCACAGGGAGCGCTGGTCGCGCATTCGAAAAATTACCGGCGTTGATGACATCCGCAAGATCATCCGAAGTACTTCCGGATCGTTCTATCTATGCAACCGACGACTACAAGTCTCTACTCGAGTCTATGACTCGAACAGACACTCGGGGGCTACTCCCATAGGAAGCGCTGGTCGTGCAGCCTATAGAAAACAAAAAGATTCACAGTACAGTCCATTGTCTCGACTGCGTCCACAATGTCGACTCGCTTACAGCAATCGAATGCATCGCCGACTCTCGCCTCGTAACTATTGAACATACCCTGCAAAGAGATAATGTCTCATGGGTCACCGAAATCACCTCCGTGGTAAACAAACTTTCGGATGCCGCGTTAATAACGTGAAGGTAAGACCTACAAAAGGCCTGGCAACCACATCCGTTGCGCTCTACCAGATATATACCATGTCTACGACATGAAGAAAATCTCGACGGACGCGTTGGGTACATAGCATTAAAACTGGAGTTTGGCTTAGTAAGGCCTCCGCGGCATGAGTCGAACTACGCCAGCAATTTCCGAATTCAAGTCTGGGGACTCGAGTTTGAGTAGGTGATGTTGTTTTTTCCCTAGAGAAATTAACTGGTCCTGATCCGTCGAGCGCACCAGGCATGTTTACCATCATCCCTATGAACTTCTATAAATTTGATGGACCCGATGAACTTCCGGGTGAAGTGCTTCGCACTCGACACAATTATTGACTTCGACCACCAAATACAAGACTCAATACTTCTAAGTCTCCACCTGAATCTCTGATTCACATGGATACTCGGAGGCTACTGACATAGGCATGCCCTACGGACACCTACTATTAGCCTACCTGGTGCGGCCCAACGGAAGGTCCACTCGACAACTTGCCAAGGTCCCTGACGCCCATGACGGTTCGAGTGGTATAAAGCCCATATGGACACGGACTCCTAAACACACAAGACAAGAAAGTCTCAATACTAGAGTTTGAATCTAACTTGTAACCAACTCGTATTGGTACCTGAGACCTAACCTCCCCATATATAAAGGCTAGGAGGGTCCAACGAGAAGGGCACCACGACTCACCCCAATAGACAGATCTACAACTCCCACAATACCGAATAGACAGATCTACGATCGCCACAATAGATAAATCACAACCCTAGTTTCCACCACCATCGCCAGATTGCATCTACGCACCCCTGTAATCTTCGATTCCTTCGATAATTCCAAGAGCAGACAAGCAGGAGTAGGAACCTTTACGAGGCATGAACCTGGGTAAACCTTGCGTCCCTGTGTGCTTGTTTACTAGCCGATTGATGTCTCTAGCACTCCCTCCTTCTCCAAAATCTAAGTCCATAACAATGGGCATTGACAAATTGAACCCTCATCAAGGTTAGTCCCAGAAAATGTATAAAAATACCTCAAAGTATGGACAAAACATAAGAAAGTAGATATAAAACAAGCATGGAACATCAAAAATTATAGATACGTTTACGACGTATCAACATCCTCAAGCATAACTCCTGCTCGTCCTCGAGTAGGTAAGTGACAAAAAGAATAATTTTTTAGGTGACATGCACCATCATAATCTTGATCAAGGTATTTGTAAATCATTTATGGATGGGATCAAAGTACCCTAACATGAACATAAAAGATAGAGTTCTAACAATAAGACATAGCAACTATGTTGAAACATGAAAAAGGTACAAACAGAAGATTCATGAATAACAATGCATTTAAAAGACATTTGTTTGTTTCACATATAGAAAACATAATAAGAATGGTATTCAGCTTGTCCCTCATGGTATAGCAAAATATAAATGCATAGGACACCTTCAAAGTTCATAAGGGTGACTAGATACAAATAATTTTAAGAACAAGCAATATCACAGTTATGAATCAATCAACAAGTTTTGGAATAGTGCACATTAAACTAAGAATGGTCACTATGCTCTCTCAATTGGTGCATAAAGATAGAAGACCTAACATAAAAGTAAAAAGGAAAGGCCCTTCATAAGAGGGAAGTAGGGATTTCAAGTTTCATAAAGAGCTTCCAAAAATTATGGTACTTATTAGCTTTCAGCTCTCATTACCCCTATCATAAGCATCTTTTAGGGGATTAAGGTTAAAGTGAACAAATACAAGGATATGCTTGCAAGTTATAAGTTGAAAATCTCATGCCCCTTGCCTACGAGTCCCAGACCTCATGCTACTCAACTTTAGTCACAAGTAAGTTCTTGTCATTGTAATTACATGTGTATCATGGAGAACCGCCAACGGGGTACCCCTTGCCCCATGATACATGAGCTATCCCATATCAAAATGACAAGGCAACATACAATGAGCATCTCAGCGATCTTTTTATTTTCTATTTGCATAGGTTTTTATTGAGAATGCTTTACAGAATTCTCACTATGGTTATGCTGCAAGTTTCCACCATGATTAGGCATGGCTTAGGCTAGCCGCCCAGGCGTTTCTCTAACACATATACAAACTCCATGAGCTTACAAGCTCCCCTTTTATTTCACACCGCTGGGATCCACAAACAAAAGAACATGACATCAACTGAATAATAAGTGCAATGTTGAAAACGTTCCCCATGACATCATGGTTCTGCTAATTCTCAACTTATAAAGTGCAAGCATATACACAACATAGATGGACGCAATGGTTCAAGTTTATTAAGTGCAAGAAAGTAAGGTGTGCCTTAAAGTTCGTGAGAGCTTTAATCACTAATTTTCACATAACAAGTTTAATTTGGAAGGTAGATAAAGGCATGAATATACTTGGAATGATGTAACACACCATTCAAAGGAATTTATAGTGGACTCTATGGAACAACTTGGTTTTCTTGGGGGTTGGATGCATGAGTGGAGCTCATACTTAGTACATGCGGAGGCTTAGCAAAAGACTGGGAGCGACCAACTAAGAGAGCACTAAAGTTGGATGCATGAGTGGAGCTCATACTTAGTACATGCGGAGGCTTAGCAAAATGCAGGGGTCCATTAAATTTATTTAAGCAAACTAAATAAAAGAAAACTAAAATAAAAAACGAAGATGCTCCAAGAACAACACAATTGTGCATGAAACAATAAAAATGAAGTGTTTTGGAAGAAAACCTAAGATTTTTATTATTGAAGAAGGGGATGCCTTGGGCATCCCCAAGATTTGACACTTGTACTTCTTGAATATTTCTTGAGGTGACACAGGTGGCATCCCAAGCTTGATCTTTTGTCCATACTTCATCTTATCACATTACTCTTCCCCTACACTTGAAAATTTCCTTCATACAAAACTTCACACAATCCTCATTAGCAACATTAATGCATTCAAGATAATTGGTCCTATGGTTTAATTTCATCACAAGTAAAACTTAATTAGAACACAAGCTACTGTTGCAATTCCTTTTAAAAGATCAAGTGATCAAAGAGAACTCAAAGAGAAAGAGATTAAGAGGCAAATGCAAATAATGGCAGAAATCTGTCAAAACAGACCAGCAGGTAAAAACCAATTTTTTCGAAGACCTTCTGTTGTTCAAATCGAAAAGTTCTGAACTAACAAAACTTGGGTAATAACCTGGGGCAGAAGCACAAAATATTACAGCTCAATCCGACGTACAGAGATTTTTCTCGAATTTTTACAGTGGAGCAAAAAAATCTGTTTCGAGACAGCAACTTTCCCAAGTCTTACTTCTCTCTCATTAGAGGTTATTCTTGGCACAAAAACCACATAAAAAGGATAAAGAGAGGTTATTACAGAAGTAATAACTTCCAAGACTCATCAAAATAAAAACTTACTGAATAGAAATTTGGGTTATCTCCCAATTAGTGCTTTTCTTTAATGCCTTTGAGCTAGGTTCGGTAATTTGAGAAGATGCTCGCATAAGAAATATGAATTGAAGCAAAAGAGAGCATCAAGGAGAAAATATGATACACATTTAAGTCTAACCCAATTCCTATGCATAGGAATCTTGTAAGAAAATAAATCAAAGAAGCACATAGTAATAAGAATGGGTAGATAAAACAAGAGTAACTTTGAAACTCTCAATATAAATAGAGGTGGTTTAGTAACATGAGAATTCCAACAACCATATTTTCCTCTCGCATAATGTTTTTCAGTAGCATCATGAACAAACTCAACAATATAAATATCACACTCATCCTCCTTTGGTAAGCATGGAGGGCGATCAAATAAGGTATTAGTTAAAGAGTTACTCTTATTGGGAGGTAGACATGGGTAGCTGCTCCATTCTTCCTCCTCTTTTTCATCCAATGAGCTTTCAGTTTCAGCAATTTCTTCTTCCATAGGATCCTGTAAGGCATTAGTCTCTTCTGTTGGTGGAGCATCTATTAAGAAATTTAAGAATATATCCATTTTCTTTCTTGTAATTATCAAAGAAAAATTTAAGTATATCATAAACCTCATATTTATAAGGTGCATCATCAGTATTGTCAAGCAAATAAGCAAGTTCGAATGCACCCTTCCAAGCAATAAATTCTTCAATTTGTTCCACATCATAAAAGTCATAATTTCCCTTAACAGAAGAAGATATGGTAACATCATCATTATACTCACATTGAAAAGGGAGGTGTTTATACCTCCTACAGCAACAAGATTTATCAAAGCAATAAGTAACATTATAAGTAGAGCACATGTTTCTAGCAATGGTATACAATTTATTTATTTGTTCCCATAAGTGTTTCCCTTTTTGTGACAAGCGGTGTTCCTCATAATAATATTTTTATTCTTCCGTGAACCCACTATGCCAATAAGATCTAGTTTCAAAGAAAACAACCATTGATAGAAAGTATGATAAAGCAAGACAATAACAGACCAACAAAAATAACAACTATAGTAGGAACTAAATTTTTTGTATTTTTGATAAAATAAGCAAACGGTACAACTAATTATTTTTTTGTGTTTTTGATAAAAAGAAACAAGCAAACAAGGCAAAAATAAACTAAGCAAAACAAAAACAACAAAGTAAAGAGATTGGTTGCGAGAGACCCCCCTTGTGAAGTTGTCCTTGACTCCCCGGCAACAGCGCCAGAAAAAGTGCTTGATGGCTCAAAATGTAGAGCTCGTTGGGGACCCCAAGAGGAAGGTATGATGAGCACAGGAGCAAGTTTTACCTCAGTTATGAAACCAAGGTTATTGAACCAGTAGGAGCAAGGAAACAACTGCAAGGTGTTGCTAGCAACTTGGAATCCTACACAACACAACCACAGAACTTTGCCCCCAACTTACACTGAGGTTGTCAATCTCACTGGTTTGCTGAAAACAAAGGATTAAACATATTGTGTGGAAGATAGTAATTGCTTGCAGAAGGTAAACAATAAATAGTACAGTAGATAGTATACCAATGGTAAAAGTATGGACCGGGTCCATAGTTCACTAGAGGTGATTCTCCTTAAGATAGATAACATGTTAGGTGAACAAATTACAATGAGGCAATTGACAGATTCGAGAAAGCATATAATGCATATACTAGACATCTTGACTCCTATGAGATTGGATTGGGCATTACAACATTATACATAGATTGTAATCCAACTACATCTATGACTAATAATCCACCTTTAGGTTATCATCCAAACCCCCTCCAGTATTAAGTTGCAAGCAACAGATAATTGCATTAAGCAAAGTGTGTAAAGTAAACAATACGATTGTCCCATGGACAAAGGATTGTTGTTTTCTCTCTAGTAGCAACAACACATCTACAATCTTAGAGATTCCTATCACTTCCCCAGATTACTAGAGGCATGAACCCACTATCGAGCATAAATACTCCCTCTTGGAGTTGCAAGCATCTACTTGGACAAGATAGTTACAAACAACTGAGAGCATGCAAGATCACAAATAACATAGACATGATAGAATCAATAATCAATCTGAAATAGCATCTCAATATCTATCGGATCCCCACAAACACAACATGTAAGATTACAAATAGATGATCTTGATCATGAATGGAGCTCACGATATCTAAACATGATAGCACAAAGGAGGAGAACCAACCATCTAGCTACTACATGGACCCGTAGTCCAAGAATGAACTACTCACGCATCACACTAGAGGCAGGCATGGTGATGAAGAAGGCCTCCAGGGTGATCTCTCCCCTCTAGCAGGGTGCCGGAAAGAGCTTCAGATCCCTCCCAATCTAGGGATGGAGATGACGGCGGCTACAGACTCTTTCATGAAATATTGATAGGGTACTTAGGGTTTTCATCCCGGAGGCTTTTATAGGCGAAGGGGCAAGTTCGGTGGAGCACCAGGGGGCCCACACCCCTGGTGGCGCCTCCAGGCCGCGCCACCACTAGGTGTGGCCGCCCTGGTGTGCCACTTCGTCTCCCCTCCGGACTCCGTGTTGATTCGGGTAAAATATTGACTTTGGCTTTTGTCCGGTCCAATTCCGAGAATATTTCCTTAATAGCTTTTCTGAAACCAAAAACAACAGAAAACAGGCAACTAGCACTGTGTCATCTTGTTAATAGGTTAGTCCTAGAAAGTGTATAAAAATACCTCAAAGTATGGACAAAACATAAGACAAGCATGGAACATCAAAAATTATAGATACGTTTACGACGTATCAATTGTCCACCGGGTGATGTAGGAGCGATCGGATTCGTCCTTGCCCTGCACGCAAAGGGCGAGCTCGCCGGGTCGGCCCGGGTGTTTGTAGGTGCCGGTGAAGTTGCAGACGAACGCCTGCTCGAAATCGATCCAAGCGTTGATGCTTTTGTCGGTGAGGCTGTTGAGCCATGTTCTGGCCGAGTCGAGGAGCATGAGGAGGGCGTAGCGCACAGCTACCCGGCGGTTGCCATTTGTGATGCCTACCGCGGTGGTGTAGTCCACCAACCAGTCCTCCAGCTTGACCGTGCCGTTGTACTTTGGTGTGTCCCTTGGGAGCGAAAATCCCTTTGGAAACAGTTCATTCTAGATGCGCGGTCTGAAGCATATTGGACCGAGTGGGCTTTCTTTTTCCAACGCGCGCGACTGGACCAGCAGGTTGATGCGTGCGCGTGCGTCTTGCGGTTCTTCCGGCTCCAGCGGTCCCAGCTGGCCGGATAGGCAGGACTTGGGCAGCGCTTGGCCTCTTCCGGCTTCGTCAGCCGGGTCGCGGTTTTAGCTGGTGACGGCTGCAGCGTCACGGGGGTTGTGCCCACGGCCTCCTGATCCGCCGCGTGGATGGTTGTTTGGCCTCGCACCGTTCGGGGAGGAGGCCTTACTGGCGCCTGCAGCCGGATCCGCCATCCAGCGAGCTGGTTGGGTCTTATTGTTGCCGCCTAGGCTGAGTTCTGCCTCAGCCTGCTGCTTGTTTGCCATGGCCACGAGGAGTTGGACACGTGCTTCCTGGCGGAGCAGCTCCTCGCCCTCTAGGTGGCTCAGTTTGGCGACTGCCGCCTCCGCAGCTCTCATGTTTTTGGCGGGGGTGCTGTAGACCGGTTGAACCACGGGTGTACGCGGGTTAGCGGTATGATCCAGCTCTGAACCGAGGTTTCAGCCCTGGGGCTGGGCCGGGCGGCTGGTGCCGGGCAAGCGAGCGAAGCCATGCACGATGTTGTACTCGCGCATGGTCGTGTTCATTCATCGTTGGGTGGCTGCCACCTTGCCGGCTTCCTCCAGGAGGCTCTGGCGGGTTGCCTCCAGCGTTGCCGTAGCTGCCGCCGGGTCTGCCTCGATAGAGGTGATGGGGTTGCGGAGGTGCTCGATGGATGCGGTGAGCGGGTCCTGATCCGGGACGTACTAAGTAGAACCGCGGCCTTCTCCGTTGCGCTCTAGAGGTGGGCGGCGGTTCTCGCTCGAGCCCGCCATCATGACCTCGACGCTGCCGCTGGGGGCGCGCGAAGGGTAGAAGCCAGGTGGTGCGCTGGACACGGTGATGACCTTGCGAGGGAAGGTCTCGGCGACGGTGGCGACGTATACGCGATGCTCGCCGAAGTGCATGATGGAACTACCGCTGGGGAAGGTTCTCCCATTGAAGCAGGATGCGTTGTCGAGGACGCAGTCAAAGGAGCCGAAGGTGAGGACGAGGCCGGAGGCGACTCGTTCACCGGCGACGAGCGGAAGTCCCGTGCGAAAGATGATCCCAGCTGAAGCGTTGTGCCCCACGGTGGGCGCCAACTGTGGTGGTGTGGAACACGGCAGTGCCATCGGGGATGGCTTGAGAGGGGACAATCAGGATGCTATCGGTGGCTACTCGCAACGGGTTGGGCATAAATACTGCAAACACAGCGATGTACCTAGGTTTGGAGCCCTCTTGTCAAGGTAACGCTCTTACTCCTGCAAGGATCTACTATAGGGGGCCAATGCCTAGTACAGGTGCTCCTTGAGCTGTTTCCCTAGCTGCTCTGGGCTAGAGGAAAAAGATGAACTACTCCCCTTGTCCAATCTAGAGAACTTCTCACTTCTCATTGTCCACCTAGAACCCTAGCACTACCTCCCCTTATATACTGGTAGGGAGAGGTAGTTTACAAAGCTGGCTCTAGGGTTTACTGTTTGTATTCGGGTTTACAAAGTGGGCCGGCTGGACGGGCCTGAACAGTAGGCCCGGGTCCAGTCAAGCCTTCAGTACAATGGGGACAGTGCTACAGTGTTCCAGCGCCTTCGCTTTACTCGTCAGCTAGCGCTTTCTCCGTCAGCCGACGCTTTGTTCGTCAGCTGAGGCTTTACTCGTCAGCCTCCAGCTTTGGCACAATTGTCTGGTAGCGCCGACCGGGCGAGCCAGCCTGTCCGGTCAGGGATATGCTCAGCAAGGAGTGTCACCTCTACCGTACCTTGGCCAGCGGATCCGAGACGACCGGCTAGGAGCGCCCCACCCCAGTCGGTTCTTCTGGCCACCCGGCTAGACGGGCCAGCCGGTAAAACTTGAATGCGGACCGGGTGGAGATTTTCACCCGGCTGTGGTTCCTTGTCTTGGGCCCAGACGGCCAGAGCTCCTTGGAGCCGGCCAGCTGAGCTTGTCTTGGCCTACCCGGGGGTCATCCCCCGACAACAGCCCTCTTGGTAGTTCTATCTAGTGTGTGGGCGTGTTATCCTCTTTTGTAAGCTCGGTTCAGCATCTTGTATCTTTTCGTTGTTTGGCGTTATTAATTTAACGTCAGGCCTATGGCCTACTATCTTAAAAAAGGAGGAAGTAGGTTTGTAGACGTGAGGATCCAATTCATTTTGATCGGTGGAATAAATAGCAAATACGATTATGTTAGAATGTAGGCATTCAAAGATCAAGAGGACGAACATCGACTTGAAAACTCGATGGAGTAGAACCAATGAAAAAAATAGCGCGCTAACTTAAATAGCACGGGCTTAAAAAACGCTATGAACGCTATAACGTGCTAATAGCGTGCTATTTTTTAAAATAGTGTTTCACAAAAAAAATATGAAATAACAGGATTTCAGTAGCTACAAAATCACAGATATAGAATTCTACAGCTGTAAAACTACAGACATAGCATTCTCCAGTCAAACATCAACTAGAGATAGTTTGCATAGTTCATAACTCCATATCACATAGCCAAAATCACAACCATAGTTTAGAATTCACACACACTAACATAGAGTCATAGACACGTTGTCCACATAGTCCAGAACACAACCACAAGTTCAACAAGGATCAAATAAACATCATAAAATAGCATCATAAAGTTACTTAATCAGATGAACAAGATGAATAGGATTAGGGATTTATGGTAGGCCACTGGGCCAAAATGGGTCAAAATGGGGAATGGGCTACTAAAAATTAACAGAAAAAATAGCCATTTCTGACGTAACGTCAAATAAGCGGCAAGATAGCGTATTTAGCGTGCCAGAAGCGCGTGGCGCCCTAGAATGCATAGCATAGCGTCCATCTTCTGAAAACGCTATAACGGCGCTAATAGCGTTAAATAGCGCGTTATTTTTTTGTTGAGTAGAACTGGGAAGAAATCGAAACCATGTGTTCACGTTCAGCAGCAAGGGCACATCAATTCCTGTTCCAGTCAGATTCAGCAACAGCCAACAAGTTACTTCCGGTCAGGTTCACAAAAAAGTTTATAGTTCAAAACTTCTATGCGTACGATTTATGGGGTATGATTTCTGTACTACAACACATCCAACGCTGGTCATGCATGCGACGGGTGTGAATGGATGGTTCGTTTGAATCGTGGTAGGAAAATCGTACAAGTTTTGTCGTACGTATAGCAGCGTTCTTTATAGTTCTTGCCCTGCTGATATTCAGATCCAGCAGTAACCACCGGATGTTACTGTCACCATCACAAGTACAGTCACGGAACCTGAGATTTCGCTACCACAAGAAGTTTGCTAGAACATTCAGACATGATTTTATTTGGGAATATATATGTAGTTTTGGAGTATGTTTCTTCTGACATACTACCTAATTCTCTGTGTCGGATCTTCTATATTTGTTTCTTGCTCATAGTTGATGGTGAGTTGTGACAGCGCTCGTGGACTGACCACTCTCTAGTCTCCCAAGTAAAAGAAAGAAAGTGCTCAACATATCGGTTGATCCGTCGGGTGATATTTCACCTGATTGTCCCCTTTCAGTGCCGTTTGGTACACAAATATAGGTCGTCAGATTTTTTGAAACACGAAACCCTGTATACAAAATTTTTATGTGTTTATGCAATAGTTTTTCGTGGTTTGAAACACATGCAATTTCTTTTGCAATTTTTCAAAATTCCCATGAATCAAAAAGTTCATGGTTCAAATCAAATATTTGCAACAACACATTGAAAAATAGGTTTCGACATATAGTATGAAAACAATTATGCAAGCAACATTTGGAAATAGTGTTCACAACGATGCGTAAACACTTTCAGAATATGTAAAACACCAAGTTACAAGCCTCCAATTGTCCATATACATTGCAACATAGCACCTATACGTAGGCAACATACAACTTAAGGACTTGAAACATCGTACACAACATAAAAAAGACGCAATCCACTGAACTCTCATGGTCCAACAAGAGGAGTCGTATTAGCCGATCTGTGCTCAGGGGATGGCAACTGCATGGCGAAAGTCCGTGGCAGAGCCCATCCGGATAGAGGGAGGAGAGTTAAACATTGAGAAGTGGAGTAGGAGAAAATAAACCTTACGGGTGACCAATCGATCGGTTGATGTGAATCGTTCCTCATACATGAAACCTCTTATACCCAAGTAAATTGTGAGATAGAGGTTTCGTGCACGTACTTTTATTCAGTTGTCTACATCTGATCAGGACTGCGCCATCTGGAAATCTTCGATTGCCTTGCTTGATATTGCATCCATGACTTCACAGCCTCCATGTGTATGTGTATGTGTATGTGCATGATTGCATCGATGATTTGTAGAGTGATTAGATTCTCTCGTTCTCAACATTCTTGTCAAGGTCGGTACTTCCGATTTTATTTGATAGTACACCATGTGATGCCATGATCTGAACTGTTGTAAGTTGTGGCATTTTGAGATCCTCCGGCGCATGACAAGTTGGTCGTCGTATGGACCTGTGGCATGCTTGTGAGGCGGATTCGTTTGATTTTGGTCTCGTGTCCTCGGAATCACTCAACGGAGTGATATACTAGTTTTATATATTCTCTCGAAATAGGCTAGTAGTATAAGTATATTTCATCGAGAAAAAGAAAAGAAGCATTAATCGGGGTCTTGATTGTTAAATGATAGGCACGGCACTTTCCCATGTGAAATCATATGGAGTACGTAGTTGATTATTCATGAACCACGTTGACATCTACCAAATCTTTGTGGATTCCCGGCATATACTCCCTTCGGTTTCGGGTTAGCGTGAGTCAAATAGTATATGCAATGCTGTTTGGTGCATGTCTCCCTAGAAGAAAGGCTTCAGCCTCGAGGAACCAAAAGTCTAAACCACTTCTACAGTTCTACCAGAACAACAAACAATACTGTGTCGACAGTTTTACCTGTGAAGGCGGCAAGTATGGCGTGTAAACAGGGGGAGCAGAAGGGAGGGAAGCAACGAAGAGTAGCCGGCCTGAATGCCCGTTGGTACGGAGGACCACCCCCAGGTCGACCATTGCTTCCGTCCACCGTTCGACAGCTAGGAGGTGTTGCGATGACCTTGGAACCTGACAAAAACTGAGATGCTGCCATTCGTCACTGCACGGGCACGGGTGCCGGTGCGGGGCTCGCTCACAGTGACAATCCAGCAGAAATGTCTACGGCGATGATGATGCTGGCTGGTAGGGTTTGGTAACAACTGAATACTAGTCTGCCGGCTGGTAGCAGTGCTACTGCGCCAGTAAACCCATATCGTAGCAGATTAGCAATGTACTAATTTACTGTTAGATTAGATCAGCTCTGCTCCTGCTGGATGGCATGGTCCCTGGTTCTGGTTGAGCTCGCACTGATGATAGTTTAAATTTCTGTTTTGGATCTCTCCCGGCTGGTACTAACAATTTAGCAAGTGAATACTACTCTGACGGCTGGTAGCAGTGCCGCTGTGCCAGTAACCCATTCTGTAGCAGACTCTTTATCGAAAAAAAATGTTTTGTTGCGGGGATTTAGCAATGTAATTTACTGTTGGATTGGATCAGCTGTGCTCCTGCTGGATGGGGATGGTCCCTGGTTAAATTCGCTGTTTTTGGATCTCTCCGCAAGCCTGGTTCGCGGAAGC
Organism: Avena insularis; assembly: GCA_023614405.1. Lineage (NCBI taxonomy): Eukaryota > Viridiplantae > Streptophyta > Magnoliopsida > Poales > Poaceae > Avena > Avena insularis. The sequence goes on along the minus strand of JAJUPC010000534.1, from coordinate 93,084 downwards.
CAGGGGAAATGAGCCCTCCTTGTCTGCATAAACAGACGGGTCATGTCAGGTGCATACGATACGGGTGCTGTAGGTGCGCATTATTGGGGGAAATGATTTGTGGTGGGCCTGCCCGCCGGATGGTTCGGTTGGCCCATGCCGCGGTTGTGAGTTTCTTCTGCATGCCAGGGCCGAGACACGTACGAATACGATCGCCATCGACGGAACAAACATGCACGTAGCATCAACGACACAACTTTCTTGTGGTGGTACCACGCACAGGAGGACCGAGAGAGCCCACACGGATCCATCTCCGCACGAGAGCTTGTCAGCACTCGAACGGATGGCACGGCTGGGGACGGTCTGGTGGAGACTACACGAAGTTTAGTCTCACCTCACCTACGGAAGGAGGCCACACCCAACTTATAAGTGAAATATTCCTTACTCCTTTCATCCGATGGACGGAAGCTCTTCTTATAGTTGGCGTAGCATGAACGTATGAACGCCCGTAACATAAAGTGCTAGGGCCGCCAAGTGGACGCCAACATCTCAGTATCGAGCCAGGCGTATCGCTTATTAGGTGTGTGGCGATCTGCATCGTCTGTTTAGGAGAATGGGATGTCAGACTTAACGGTGGCACGGTTGGGACGGTCCGTGGGAGGCTACAAGTTTAGTCCCACCCAACTTATAAGTGAAAGATTCCTTCCTAGGCTCTCTTCTTATAGCGAAGCATACGAACGCCCGTAACATTGCCGCTGGCCGCCAGCTTTGACGCCAACAGAACGTCACTGAAAAAATAGTACTACTGCATAGTTTCCTTTTTCATGATTTACTGATGCATAGTGCATGCCAAAGAGAAGAAGCACTTGTCGATGTCGAGCGTGCTCTTCACTGAAGCATGTGAAACCGGCGTCGTGGCCGCCCGGGATCTACGGCCGGTTTCCGGAGTGCCGCTGAAATGAAGCGAATCAATGCATGATTCGGACGTACAAGGGGTCTCCTCACACATCGGCATCAGAAATCTGTTGGAAACGAGACTTTGATCAGCTCGTCTGTGTGCGTGTAGTAACAGCGGCACCATCGCCATTTCCCTAATCTACTCGCTCCTGCTCCTACACATTGGCAATGGTTCTACGCAAGCCACCGGCACGACCGAGTCATCAAGACGTCGCTGACGACGAATGCCGGGAAATGGCACGGAGTCGAGACGCCAGCCCGTGAACCCGGGCACGGCAGGCAGCGAGCGAGCGACGGATTCACGGGTGCGCTCGTGCACATGGTCTCATAAATCCAGCACGGCCGTAGTCCCCCGGGTTTACGCGACCCCCTGATCTCGACAACACACGCAGCTAGCAGGTCGACGCCGACGCCCGACCTGCCGCGATAACTGCGTCGCCATATGGTGGTGTTGACCGTCCTAGCTCACCGTCGGCTGCCCGTAACACACACGCCGCTAGCTCACCGAGCAGATAGATAGGGCAGCCTACTAAGCATAGTACTACTACTACACATGAACAGCTTAATTAAACGGGTTGCCCTGACCGCAAGGAAATCAAAGCCATCACGACTCTGATAGGTACCCGCATTTGTGCAGATTAACATTTTCTTTCGAGCAACCGGCATTTGGTGGGATTATAAAAGGAGGCACCCATCCGTCGCTGTTCCCTTTTCCTTCAAAGAGAAGAATGCTGTCTGGGAACAGTTTTCTCTAAGATAGTATTTGTGGTGTTGGACCCTAGCTTGTTTTCAGGAGGGTGCTGGTTGGAAGGCGCGCAGGAGAATTGGCACCAATCCATTGCATCGTCACGGAGGAGGCAACGCTAGGAAGAAGAAAGAAGCTAGAATGATGATGAACTAAGGAAAATCATCAGGGGTACTAGTATAATAGTGAATTAGTGATGCGAGTATACCATAGATGAGCCATGACATGTGGCATATTTATCGCGGATTGTGCCTCTCCGTGACATTCGTGAAGGAATCGGAACTGCAAGGGTTTCATGCAAGTGGACTTTCGTCTGCATCATCATACTTGTGCTCCACTAAGAGCAAGTACAATGGGATGATATAGCTGGCTATAAGCCATTAAATAGAAAATGTTGAAATATAGGGTGGGCTCTAGGTCCATCTAACAATTTCTGAAAATCCCTAAGGGCCCATTCATGCTTGGCAAGGCAAGTGGAGGGAGTTTAGTCCCACATTGCTAGTGGGGAGAGATGAGCACCAACATATAAGGTGAGCTCTTCTACCATTTGTATGTGGTGTGAGAAGAAGGAGAGGAGCCCCACACGCGCGCTCCTCCTCCGATGCACGCCCGCCACGCCGCCATGGAATCTCGCCGAGCCGATGTGTTCTTTTTGTCGCACGGAAACGGGATACAAACGGTTGCAACTGAAATGCTAATGAGGCTTAAACGTTTTGTCTTAAGTGCTGGCGTTACTAGGCTTAAACGTTTAAGTGCTGGCGTTACTAGTACTTTATTCCGCCCCTTGTCGTTCCTCTCACTGCTGCTGCCTCCGGTGATCCCACCCCGTCAAGCGTACGCATTACCAAATCACGTCCTCTCGAGATCCTATACGGGAGAGGGGCGATTAGGTTTTTGGGGAGCGTCTCCTACGCGACTGCTCGACAACGTTCGACTACTTCAACTACATCAACGTCTTCTTCATCGTCATGGCTACCATTGCTGATCCGGTTGTCACTGAGAACAGCAGCATAAGGCTACAAAACTACCGCCTCTGCTTTCGCCAATTGGCCTACTAGAAGGTACTACATGCTTATCCCTCTTCTGCTAATTTCGATGTGCATAGTACTAGTGATTTCTGTAGATATCTCTATGATTTGCCTAGTATTGCATAGTTACATAATCAAGTATCAGCGTGTCCATATCATGTTCATGATTTATTCCTGGATTAATATAATCGGAAAAATGCCTAGATTCCTAACAATCCAAAAACCTAATATGTGTAGGCATTTTTCGATTCAAGGTTTTGCTGCTGCACTGAAACCTGCCCCGTTTATGGGGACGTACTTTAAGCGTTGGCAGACAAAAACCACCTTATGGCTCACGGCGATGAACGTGTTCTGGGTCGCCAGTGTCACTCCCACTGGAACGATTGCTCTTGATCAGGAGAAGGCGTTTACGGAGGCCACCGTCGTCTTTGTTGGAGCCGTTCTGAGTGTGATTGGAGATAAGTTGGTTGATGCATATTTACATGTGCGGGTCGCTAAGGACTTGTGGGAGGCACTCGAATCCAAATTCGGTGCAACTGATGCTGGGAGCGAGATGTATATTATTGAGCAGTTCCACGATTACAAAATGGTTGAAAACCGTTCTGTATTGGAACAGGCTCATGAAATACAATGCATCGCAAAGGAGCTTGAGCTCTGAAGTCGCAGTTACCGGGCAAATTTGTCGCGGGATGCATAATCGCTAAGCTCCCAAATTCCTGGAGGAACTTTGCCACCACTCTGAAACATCAGAGGCGTGAATTCTCAGTAGAGGATGTCATCGGCCATCTGAGTGTTGAGCAGAATTCCAGGGAAAAGGACTCGCATGGAAAAGGAGAAGGGACTTCAGTTGCCAATGTGGTACAGAAGAACTTCAACTCCAACATGTCCAAAGGGAAGATGGGTGTCCAACAGAATACCGACTTCAAGAAGAAGGGTAACAAGACCTTCAAGAAGGATAAGAAGAAGAGTGGCTGCTTTACTTGTGGTTCGGAGGAACATTGGGCTAACAAGTGCCCACACAAGTTTAAGAAGCCAGGGCAGGACTCCAAGACTGCCAACATGATCGTGAGCAACAATAAAAGTGGAGCATCTGGGTACGGTAATCTTTTTACTATATTTTCAGTTAGCCAGTCTACCGATTGGTGGATTGACACAGGTGCAAATATTCATGTGTGTGCTGACATCTCATTGTTTTCTTCTTATCAGGTCACAGGGAAAGGCTCCGTACTGATGGGGAACGGCGTGACTGCTTCTGTTCATGGTGTTGGCACGGTCGATCTGAAGTTTACTTCGGGAAGGATCGTGCAGCTCAAGAATGTGCAACATGTCCCTGCCATCAAGAAGAACCTCGTTAGTGGCTCCCTTCTCTGCAGAGAAGGTTTTAAGTTGGTCTTTGAGTCTGATAAAGTAGTTGTTACGAAATATGGACTGTTTGTTGGAAAAGGTTATGAATGCGGAGGTCTGTTCCGTTTTTCCCTTGCGGATTTTTGTAATAAAGTCGTGAACAATATTCATTCGAATGTTAATGAAATAGAAGTTTGGCATTCACGTCTTTGTCACATTGGTTTCGGTTCTATGACGCGGTTAGCAAAACTGAATTTAATCCCGAGTTTCACTTTAGCCAAAGGTTCTAAGTGCCATTCGTGTGTGCAAGCAAAACAACCTCGCAAGCCCCATAAAGCTGCGGAGGAGAGACACTTGGCACCATTAGAACTCATACATTCTGATCTGTGTGAGATGAATGGTGTGTTGACTAAAGCTGGAAAAAGATACTTCATGACACTAATAGATGATTCCACTAGATTTTGCTATGTATATCTGCTAAACACTAAAAGTGAGGCTCTACACTACTTTAAAATCTATAAAGCAGAAGTTGAGAATCAACTTGAAAAGAAGATTAAACGAATCCGGTCAGATCATGGTGGAGAGTATTTCTCTAATGAGTTTGATTCTTTTTGTGCGGAACATGTTATTATTCATGAGAGGACGCCTCCCTATTCACCTCAGTCAAATGGGGTTGCCGAACGGAAAAACCGTACTCTAACAGATTTGGTTAACGCCATGTTAGATACATCGGGTTTATCCAAGGCATGGTGGGGGGAGGCTATATTGACATCATGTCATGTACTGAATAAAGTTCCGACAAAATACAATGAGATTACTCCCTATGAGCAATGGGAGAAGAGAAGAACAACACTCTCATACTTACATACATGGGGCTATTTGGCGAAAGTCAATGTGTCGATCCCCCAAAAGCGTAAGCTTGGACCAAAGACTATGGATTGCGTTAATTTGGGTTATGCTAAGAAAAGCGTCGGCTATAGATTTCTAGTAGTGAAATCTGAGGTACCTGACGTGGAGGTCGGTACAATTATAGAGTCTAAAGATGCTACATTCTTTGAGGATATTTTTCCTATGAGAGATAGCCAAGCACTTCTAGACAGGAATCAGAAGAGACTCCTGAGCCTGCCATTCCAATGGAATATTATGAAGAAACACCTAATGAAAATCCTGAGGAGGACAACGAGGAAAACCTTGGTAGGGGCAAGAGACAAAGGACTGCAAAGTCTAGGGTTTAGGGTTTAGGATTTTAGGGTTTAAGTCCTTTGGTGATGATTTCCTCGTATACCTCGTGGATGATACTCCCACTTCCATTTCGGAAGCCTATGCATCTCCAGATGCTGACTACTGGAAAGAAGCAGTCCGTAGTGAGATGGATTCCATCATGGCTAACAGGACATGGGAAATCACTGATCGTCCCTATGGTTGTAAACCTTTGGAATGTAAGTGGGTGTTTAAAAAGAAACTTAGGCCGGATGGTACTATTGAAAAGTACAAGGCTAGACTTGTGGCTAAGGGTTATTCCCAGAAAGAAGAGGAAGATTTCTTCGATACTTATTCGCCTGTGGCCAGACTGACCACCATTCGAGTGTTACTCTCGTTCGCAGCCTCGCATGGTCTTCTTGTCCACCAGATGGATGTTAAGACGGCTTTTCTGAACGGAGAGCTAGACGAGGAAATCTATATGCAACAGCCCGATGGCTTTGTGATAGATGGTCAGGAAGGAAAAGTGTGTAAGTTACTGAAATCTTTATATAGCCTGAAACAAGCACCTAAGCAATGGCATGAGAAGTTCAACATAACTTTAACATCTGCCGGCTTTGTTGCTAATGAAGCCGACAAATGTGTATACTATCGCTATGGTGGGGGCGAAGGAGTTATACTGTGCTTGTATGTCGACGACATACTGATACTTGGGACAAACCTCAAAGTCATCGAGGATGTTAAGTCATTTCTATCTCAGAATTTTGAGATGAAGGATCTTGGTGTGGCTGATGTTATCTTAAACATTAAGCTACTGAGAGACAATCAGGGTGGGATTACGCTTCTGGAATCCCATTATGTTGAAAAAGTTTTGAGTCGTTTTGAATATTCGGACTGCAAAATTTCTCCAACACCATATGATCCTAGTGTGCGAATTCGAAAGTTTGAAGGCACAAGTAAGGATCAGCTGAGATATTCTCAGATCATTGGTTCACTCATGTATCTAGCTAGCGCTACAAGGCCTGACATCACGTTTGCTGTGTGCAAACTGAGCCAGTTTGTTTCTAATCCGAGTGATGATCATTGGCGTGCTGTTGAAAGAATTATGCGCTATCTGAAAGGTACTATGAACTATGGACATCACTATACCGTGAAACCGCCGCATTTGAAGGGTATTGTGATGCGAATTGGATCTCTGATGCTGATGAGATGAAAGCCACAACGGGGTATGTGTTTACCCTTGGAGGTGGTGCTGTTTCCTAGAAGTCTTGCAAGCAAACGATCCTAACGAGATCGACAATGGAAGCAGAATTAACAACATTAGACACATCTGGTGTCGAAGCAGGATGGCTTCGAGATCTTTTGATGGACCTGCCAGTGGTTGAAAAGCCAGTACTGGCTATTCTTATGAACTGTGACAATCAAACTGTAATTGTCAAGGTAAAAAGTTCAAAGAACAACAAGCAGTCCAAAAAACACATAAGAATGATATTAAAAGCTGTCAGAACTTTAAGAAACTCCGAAGTGATAGCATTGGATTATATCCAGTCGGCTAAGAATCTGGCAGATCCCTTTACTAAAGGGCTATCACGTGTTGTGATAGAAAATGCATCGAGGGAGATGGGAATGAGACCCACATGAGTTGCCATGGTAGTAACCCAACCTATGTGATCGGAGATCCCGTGAAGTAGGATCTGGGAAAACAAGCTAATGGTTAACTGAGGAGAGTAGTTTACTAACCCACTCCGCTGGATATACAATACTCTCAGAAACTGTATGGCAGGTTGACTTTTGTCTTAATGTGTTCCAAAGCTTCTATAAGCAAGATGCTATCCTACAGAGCGATCTTTGGAGGAACACACCTATGTGAGCCCGACTGCTGGTCACAGTCTATGAGATTGGGGTGATCTCTAGTAAGCTCATGAATAGGCCAGGAGTATGACTAATATGCTCCACCCGAGGGGTCATCCTTCGGCAGCCTAGTACTGGTAAGACATTTAGTGAAACTCCTTTACGCCAAACTGACAATTCAAGGCATAGTCCATTGCTCAGTTGTAAAGGAGTGTAGCTATTTGTTCTAGGTGGATGTTCAACCTTAACAGGTCTCCACTGAAAATACCGGTATATCAAAACATTGTTGGGAACAGAGGACAATACCATGGGCCTTAGGGATCTGGTGGGGGATTGTTGAAATATAGGGTGGGCTCTAGGCCCATCTAACAATTTCTGAAAATCCCTAAGGGCCCATTCATGCTTGGCAAGGCAAGTGGGGGGAGTTTAGTCCCACATTGCTAGTGGGGAGAGATGAGCACCAACATATAAGGTGAGCTCTTCTACCATTTGTATGTGGTGTGAGAAGAAGGAGAGGATCCCCACACGCGTGCTCCTCCTCCGACGCACGCACGCCCGCCTCGCCTCGCCTCGCCACGCCACGCCACGCGCGCGGGTTGCGGGAATCTCGCCGAGCCGATGTGTTCTTTTTATCGCACGGAAACGGGATACAAACGGTTGCAACTGAAATGCTAATGAGGCTGAAGCGTTTTGTCTCAAGTGCTGGCGTTACTAGTACTTTATTACAGGCTTCAGTCCTTCATTGCGGGCGCTTTCTTTCCATTGGACCGTCCCGGTTCAGTGCTTATATACGGAGGAGGTCGTCCTTCCAAAGAGATACGTAACGTAACCATACGCCTCCGCCTTTGTCGTTTCCTCTCATCTGCCGCCTCTGGTGATCCCACCCCGTCCGCTGCGTACACGGCTGACGGGTGAGCAGGCCTTCGAAACCACGCCCTCTCGAGATCCTGTACGGGAGAGGGGCGATTAGGTTTTTGGGGAGCATCTCCTACGCGACTACTCGACAACGTTCGACTACTTCCACTACATCAATGCCTTCTTCATCGTCATGGCTACCATTGCTGATCCGGCTGCCACTGAGAACAGGGCAGCCGACGAGGCTACCGCTGCCGCCATCGCTGCCGCTTCGCCAATTGGCCTACCGGAGGGTACTACATGCTTATCCCTCTTCTGCTAATTTCGATGTGCATAGTACTAGTGATTTCTGTAGATATCTCTACGATTTGCCTAGTATTGCATAGTTACATAATCACGTATCAGCGTGTCCACATCATGTTCATGATTTATTCCTGGATTAATATAATCGGAAAAATGCCTAGATTCCTAACAGAAAATTTGTGTTGAGTTGGAGGAGAGAGAAAGAGAGTGGACTCTCATGCAAGAGCTAGCTCTAGCACGTACTCCTAGGCACTTTGTGAGAATGAATGGTGGGTCAAGTGTAACTACCTCGGTGAATTACGCTCCTAGTTACAAGCCTGGATGAACGGAAATGGTTAAAATAGTATGGTGGGGCCCAAACGCCACTCACAGGTAGACCTTTCGGCCGTCCTAACCATTTCCAAACATCGGGACAAGAACGGGCGGCGTAATCGGCAGGCGAAGGGATCAACTACATACACAAATGAGTATGTATGCAAGCCACCATACAACTGTTCACAGAGCCATTCCATCTAAAAAGAAATAGAAATATTGCAACGCCATACGGCAAGATCCAAATGTCCTAGATAGATATAATAGTTTAGGATATCTCCTCATACATCAAACATCAGAGTATCGGTGAAGCGAAAACAAGATCCGAGTAATGGATAAGAAGCAAATCGGCATAAGATGCCCCATAAATAAACACATCCCGCCCACAGATCTCACGGATCCCGCTCCTCGGAATCTCTACACCGAATGATCGTTGCCCACATCGTCCGTCTCTTCCACCCAGTATCCATCTTGCGAGTTTACCTGTTCATCTGAATCAAACAATTTATCGTGTGAGACCCTAGGGGTACTCAGCAAGTCTTTATGCCTCTAAAGGGGACACAACCTGGGGTGACGCAAGTGCAGCAAAAGATAAACCCTAACAATTCTAAAGATACTCGCTAACCATCCGCCTAACCATAGATAGACGGATGTCCGTGAATTAATAACAACAGTTATAACGGTAATATTAACAGATCCATCCTCCTCCTCGCTTACCGGCGAGGAAGCGGACGAACAACCCCCCCATCCGTTGGCAGTTTTATTATCCATTCCATGAGTGTTGCTCTATTTACTAGTCAGGTACTTAGTCAAATTAAGAGCGGTACTTTAGTTATACTTGTCTATGATCGAGAAACTGTGCTCCAAGTCATCCATAACCACGGACACGGCTTTCAGAAAGTTTTACCCTGCAGGGGTGCACAAATAGCAACAAACACTCGATCAACCTCGGAAAAACCAAATCAAAACCCAACAAGGCAGTCACGACAAAGCGATCATAGGATTCAGAAATATTTTAGGGGGCCACCCCATTAAGCTACCCGAACGAAGTCGGCCTCTGAGAGACGGACTCAAGGTTTGTGTGGACGGCTGTAAACGACTGGGAACCCGAAAGTGTGACTGGGCTTGTCGATACAGCGAAAACGTGTCACGGCCCTAAACAGTACAGGTGCATTCCTCACACAATTTAAAATAAAGCAGTAAAGCATGGCATAAGTACATGATAGTAAATAAAACCTCAAACTAGTTTGTGGCCCCAAGAAATAAGAATGAATCAAGCTCTGGCTCAGGGGGGTTCATAAGCCTCCCGGATGTGGATAGCGCGAATATTCAAGGAACAGGAATCAAGTACTGGGTCCCACGGACACAAGGAGCCTGAAAACCAAATAGCAAATATGGCTCACCGATGCGATTTCATTAGTTATCCCATCACTACTCAAGTTAAGTTTTTAGGTACCTCGTTATCCATCGACACTCACATACCCTACACATGTCGTTTCTACGACTGCATGGCTCAAACAACTCCTGTAGTAATGGCTCATGGGATGGAGGAACAAGCTTGTGGGTTTAAAAATAAAGGCTATGCAATACTTGGGATTCAATTTAATGCAATCGCGACTCAATGATGCAAGAATAAGATAGAGGCAATAGGTACTATATGTATGCAAGCATGTGGTAGTGCTTGCCTGGCAGCTCAGTTGAAGCGAGGGAGGGATCTGGGTAGTGCTCCTGGGTATCTTGATATATCCCCGCCATTGCCTATTCGAAGAAGAACCAAACAAACAAGGGCCAACATAAATAAAGTGCACAAGCATATGAATTAAAATGCGACAAGCAAACAATCATGCCATGATGAATGATGCACAATTTGCATGGCAATAATGTAGCATGGCACGGGTGAGGTGTGGAAGACAAGAATAAAGCCTTTTATTGAATTTTTAATCACATTTTAACCTCAATTAAGTTGCGGTATACTTTATATTTATATGATGCATGCTGCAAATCAGAACATGGAATGCATAAACAGAAAGGTCTCGTCGAGCTAATCATTTTAGACATATCATTTGTTAAAATTGGAGTTATAAAACAAAAGTTATTAGTTAATTAAGGAAAAAGGGCATTTTATTGTAATTTTAGTCAACTTGAAATTTAAAGTGTTCAAAATATATTTTGGAGGGCATATTTGAAATCCTCACATTTTTCTGATTTCGAAACATATATTACATGTTTAATTTGGAGTTGCATTTTAAAAGATATATTAAAACAGATTTAAATTTGAATTTAAACTAATTTTAAAAAGTTTTAAATTTAAACAGACAGACAGAAAAACTTTTGCTACTCACCCAGGTCTAGCCACAGACACAGACGAGTGGGGCCAGGCGGAGTTGGGGCCACGCGCGCAGAAAAGGTTTTACTCACCGCGGTGCTACCTAGTCTCTGAGTATGGTGGGTCCTGTGGCAGGGGCCATCTTGTGTGGCCAACCCCGTCTTGGACACGTGGGCAACCCGGGGCGGGGGGGGGGGGGGACTAGTCTGTGCCGACCGGTTTCTCCTAGGGGTTTTATTGCAAAACCAACACCGAGGCTGACAGGTGGGCTCCTGGGACTGCGGGAAAAAGGCCAGGGGGCTTCCTGCAAAAACGACGACGACGCCGGACTGCTGCTGCTCGCCGATCTGCAGAGTACAGAGGATCGGCCGGAGTTTGGACGACGATGGCGACCAAACGGCAGCGGATCTCGCCAAGCCGCAAAAACGAAAGACGACGAGGGGACTTCGGGCTACCACTTCCGTTCAGAGAGCTAGCACGGGGGTGGTCCACAGCTGCTGGGTAGGCGCGAGGAACAGAGCTGCGGTTCTTTGCTATAGACACGACGGACGTCGCGGCGGCAACGCACGGAGAGCGCTCGACGGAGTGTCCGGCGCGTCTGGGCCGCTAGGAGGAGGACGGGCATGTCTAGGGGGTTGAGCGGCTCACCAGGAGCTCGTCGGTGTGGTCGCTGGAGGGAGAGGTGGATCGGGTCGGAGCAGAGGCAGGGGTCCCGCGAGCGTCTGATCCGGTGGCATGGCGTGCCTGTGGAGCTCCAGAGGACTGGCGAGGCTTGGCGGTGCAGGTGGTGAGACGCAGACGAAGCTCCTCGTGCTCCTGGTACAGCTTGGCGCGCTCGGGATCGTCGGCTAGCAAGGCAGGCCGGAGCTAGGGTTTAGAGAACCATGGCCATGGCCAGGATGTGGTGGGGAGGAAGGAGAGGGGTCTGGCTTCGCCCAGATGGGATCTGAGGGGATTTCTGGGTGGTTGGGGTTGGAGATATGAGAGAGGAAGGATCACATGGGGGGTCACCTTTAGCCAAAAGAGGAGGAAGGCTTCGGTGGTCTAAGGCTAGGTCTTCCCTTCTCTCTCTTTGTTTCTTTGCTTAAAGAGGAAAGAGATGGGGAGCAGGAGGGGAGGGGAAGACGTGGGTGCTGGCCATCTTCTTGGTTTGCAAGAAAAGAAGAGGGTAAGGAATATGGGGTGATGACAAGAAAGATGGTGGAGTTAAATAAAAGATATGCCCCCAACTCAACTTGGGCATTAAACAATATATCAAGATACAAATACAATATATCAAGAAGCAACTATATTTAATAAGACAAATGCATTATGAGAGGAAGACCCAAAAGGAAAAAGGGGTTTTATATGATGCTCAAATGCAAGGTGGCATGATGACATGAGCATGATATAATTATGATGCAACAAATTATATGTATGAAGTAGCATATATATAGACTAGGCTAGTATCATTGCAATTGTTAGACAATTGGGATGCTACAACTCTCCCCACTAAACAAGAATCTCGCCCCGAGATTCCTAGGAAAAAGAAAACAACACAAGGAGAGGCGGGTGTTCGAACGAAGGTGACCCTCACGTTCCCAAGTTGATGAACCATGGAATGGTGCGACCACTACACCTTGCAAAACTTGCTAGACTTGTTGCGAGTCCTGCGTTTTGCTATAAGAACAACGGGTTGGAAGAGTTGAAGGATTGTCGTGAGACAAGAAGGATAGGATGGACATAGCTCCGGTTTTCTTAAGAAACATGATAAAAGAATAGAACCACTTGTGAAAGAAAGGACAAGATGATGTATCATGAATAAAGAAAGACACACCATTAAGATTAAAGATTTACCGATAATAGAGAGGATGAACCTTTGTGTCGCCTGAAGACTAGGTTGGAGAGGTTTTGAACCACTATGACGATAGCATCGTATATTCTCTCGGATTTGGGAAATGAAGTTCGGAAACAATATTGCCTTCAAACAATAGAGTCCCTTGATATCAACAGAAAGATTTAGTTAGACATCGTCGGATTAGATTCTTCTTGCGCCGGTAAGAATCAAGGATCACGCAATTGAGGTGCGCGGATATAACTTCTAGAGACGGATGCGAAGCTAGATCATGGTGGAATCCCGAGAAGCAAATAATATGGAGGATCTGGAGTTTATTGTAGAGATACTTATTGCTTTCTTTAGCCTTGAGGCTAACGCAATAGATTTGCGGCTGATGGCATCAACCATAATTGGCTTTACCACAGAAAAATAATTGATGAAACAAAGAGAGAGATAGTTTCCTTTCGTCTTGTTTGGGGATGTCAAGCACCGGTAGAAAGACGAGGATAGAAAAGAGTTTGCGTTTGTTTCCACCAGATAATTGAAGATTTTGCTCCATCTAGAATAGACAGATCACCAACAAGAGATTATTGATTACTTCCTTCGAGAGAGCACTCCGGAAAAACAAGGACGGAAGTAAAAGTATCGCGGGATAAAGGCCACTTCTAACTTCCGTGGAATGAGTGAAATCACATTAATTCACCAATTCAATGTACAAGAGCGAATGATAAGAGTAGTGGTATGGTAGCTACTCCATCCCGCACTCAAAGCATTACTCCGCACATGAATAAGAAAACCATGCAACCCAACTACTGAAACAGACTGAAGGTATTGATAAGAAGAGCTTATGGAACTCCGTAAGAAAACAAAGATTGTTGCAAACAATTCACCGGATTCAAGATAGATAAAGATGATGATGTTGTCGTCATGTCGTAAGTAACCAGCCACCGGAAAGATATGAAGGAAGATCATGGAGACAACTGCAAGATTCCACAGACAAAGAAAAAGATAGCACCACTTGCACATAAGGATTACAAAAGATCTGAAAAATCTTCATGGCCTCCGGTGGATTGAGCATAGATGATAGAACGAGAGGGTTTCAGAAGATCACTTGATGAGACTGAGGTGAAAGAACTCCATGTTCTTCTTGAAATGATTAAGAGAGATTTAGCAGTCTTGAGGAAAAACTACGGCGGAACGACGATGATATCTCGCCAACAAGGAAAACTCTGGGTTTGATTGAAGGTGGAAGATGGAATTAACAATGAACTTGCTGATTCCAGAATTGAAGTAATGTATTTAGCAGAAGGACGTGGTCGAGATAGGTGACTTCAAGAAGCCAGAATTCACGCTTTGAGAACTTTGCACACAGGCAGTGTTCTCGAAGCTTGAGAGAAAGAGACATAGATGATCTTCCATGTCCTTCCATTGATATGGAATAGGCAAGCATATTAACAACATATACCACCATGGACTAACAGGATATTCCCAGAATACCAAGTTCAAAAGGCGAGAGAAATGAACAAATGCTCGAACACTTCCTGATCTCAACGCTCTTAGAAAGATCAATATTAAGAGCACGGGTTCGTGTTGACGAAGATGCACTAGAAGAATAGATTATCTGGTCCTTCGGAAGAAAAAGAGATGTCACCTGGTTCACATTGTCGATAGGATCACCGGTTACAAAGATAAAGAGATCTTGGTTAAGAACCGATGATAGCTCATACCTTAAGCAAAGCTATCAGAAGCAAACAGATGCAATTTCCTCGTACCAAAGAGAATTTTGCAGATATGGAGTTCAAAAAAGATGTGCAGCATGATGAACAGATGATAGACCGCCGTAGTGCTTGGGAAACTCCGGATTGCCAAAGATGCTTGAATATGCATAGATATGATCACGGTGTACTCAAAATCACAGGAGATAACCGTCACCATTTGGAGGATAGAGTTGATAGCAATTTCCATATTCCACTCATGATAAGTGTCATATAGCTATGCCGAGAGCCAAATTACAATCACCAGCATCGGATCGACACATGTTATGTAATTAGCCCAAGAGAATTAGAGATGAAATGAAACTCTAGGATCAAGCGCCGGTGACAAAAGAATGAGTTAGCATGGACATGCTGATAAAAGGGAGATAGATAATGTTTCACACACGACTGGAAAAGGAGTGTGGAAACACAAATGTATCAAAGAAAAAATTTCCGCATTTTTCGGCATTAAAATACCAATAGATGCGCAAAACCACTTAACAGGTAGAGATTAGCAACTGATGCTTACACAGAATGAGGAGTTGCTAGAAGGAAGAACACCCTTAAGAAGATGGCACCGGTTAACAAGGAGTCAGATAGATCGCGCCGGTTTTCAAAAGCACACAAGATGGAATGTACCAACCGTTGATAACCAAAGGCAGATTGTGATAACAAATGGATGCAACATATAGACAAGGAATTACACACACACACACACTTTCTATGGTACTACGGAAACCCAGAACACGTGAATCCTAGTTTGAATTTTAAGAAGAGGATTGAAAACGTTACACTTCCTTACCAGAAAAGGGTGGTGGGTGGGTAAGAAGAAAAAGTGGAAGCAGTCCTACTCTCGCGTTTTTTTTTTCTAGTATACATAGCTACCAAAATATTTGCTAGACTGACAACGACCATTTGGCTGAGACCCTGAAGGGCGGGATGGCTCTGATACCAATTGTAACTACCTCGGTGAATTACGCTCCTAGTTACAAGCCTGGATGAACGGAAATGGTTAAAATAGTACGGTGGGGCCCAAACGCCACTCAGTGAGACCTTTCGGCCGTCCTAACCATTTCCAAACATCGGGACAAGAACGGGCGGCGTAATCGGCAGGCGAAGGGATCAACTACATACACAAATGAGTATGTATGCAAGCCACCATACAACTGTTCACAGAGCCATTCCATCTAAAAAGAAATAGAAATATTGCAACGCCATACGGCAAGATCCAAATGTCCTAGATAGATATAATAGTTTAGGATATCTCCTCATACATCAAACATCAGAGTATCAGGCGGAAGCGGAAAACAAGATCCGAGTACGGATAAGAAGCAAATCGGCATAAGATGCCCCATAAATAAACACATCCTCCCACAGATCTCACGGATCCCGCTTCCTAATCTCTACACCGAATGATCGCCCACATCGTCTCTCCTTCCACCCAAAGATCCATCTTATGAAGTTTACCTGCTCATCCGAATCAAACAATTTATCGTGTGAGACCCTAGGGTACTCAGAAGTCTTTATGCCTCTAAAGGGGACACAACACTGGGTGACGTAAGTGCAGAAAAAGATAAACCCTAACAATTCTAAAGATACGCTAACCATCCGCCTAACCATAGATAGACGGATGTCCGTGAATTAATAACAACATTATAACGGTAATATTAAGATCCATCCTCCTCCTCGCCATCGACGAGGAAGCGGACGAACAACCCCCCATCCGTTGGCAGTTTTATTATCCATTCCATGAGTGTTGCTCTATTTACTAGTCAGGTACTTAGTCAAATTAAGAGCGGTACTTTAGTTATACTTGTCTATGATCGAGAAATCAGGCTCCAAGTCGCCCATAACCGCGACACGGCTTTGAAAGTTTTACCTAGGTGCACAAATAGCAACACACACTCGATCAACCTCGAAAAACCAAATCAAAACCCAACGAGGCGATCACGACAAAGCGATCACAGGATTCAGAATATTTCAGGGGCCACCCCATTAAGCTACCCGCAACGAAGGCCGGCCACGAGACGGACTCAAGGTTTGTGTGGACTATCAGAACGACTGGGAACCCGAAAGTGTGACTGGGCTTGTCGATACAGCGAAAACGTGTCACGGCCCTAAACAGTACAGGTGCATTCCTCGCACAATTTAAAATAAAGCAGTAAGTCATGGCATAAGTACAGGATAGTAAATAAAACCTCAAACTAGTTTGTGGCCCCAAGAAATAAGAATGAATCAAGCTCGCTCGGGGTTCATAAGCCTCCCGGATGTGGATAGCGAAGATTCAAGGAACAAGAATCAAGTACTCGGGTCCTACGGGACACAAGGGAGCCTGAAAAACCAAATAGCAAATATGGCTCACCGATGCCAGTTTCATTAGTTATCCCATCACTACTCAGGTTAAGTTGTTTAGGTACCTCGTTATCCATCAGACACTCACATACCCTACACATGCTGTTCTACGACTCGCATGGCTCAAACAACTCCTATAGTAATGGCTCATGGGATGGAGGAACAAGCTTCGGTGGGGTTTAAAAATAAAGGCTATGCAATACTTGGGATTCAATTTAATGCAATCGCAACTCAATGATGCAAGAATAAGATAGAGGCAATAGGTACTATATGTATGCAAGCATGTGGTAGTGCTTGCCTGGCATCTCAGTTGAAGCGAGGGAGGGATCTGGGTAGTGCTCCTGGGTATCTTGATATATCCCCGCCATTGCCTATTCGAAGAAGAACCAAACAAACAAGGGCCAACATAAATAAAGTGCACAAGCATATGAATTAAAATGCGACAAGCAAACAATCATGCCATGATGAATGATGCACAATTTGCATGGCAATAATGTAGCATGGCACGGGTGAGGTGTGGAAGACAAGAATAAAGCCTTTTATTGAATTTTTAATCACATTTTAACCTCAATTAAGTTGCTGTATACTTTATATTTATATGATGCATGCTGCAAATCAGAACATGGAATGCATAAACAGAAAGGTCTCGTCGAGCTAATCATTTTAGACATATCATTTGTTAAAATTGGAGTTATAAAACAAAAGTTATTAGTTAATTAAGGAAAAAGGGCATTTTATTGTAATTTTAGTCAACTTGAAATTTAAAGTGTTCAAAATATATTTTGGAGGGCATATTTGAAATCCTCACATTTTTCTGATTTCAAAACATATATTACATGTTTAATTTGGAGTTGTATTTTAAAAGATATATTAAAACAGATTTAAATTTGAATTTAAACTAATTTTAAAAAGTTTTAAATTTAAAATGCACATGTAAAAAACTTTTGACGAAGAAAACTTTGCTACTCACCCGTGTCTAGCCACGCATACGCATTTAGTGGGGCCAAAGGAGTTGGGGCCACGCCGCAGTAAAAGGTTTACTCACCGCGGTGCTACCTAGTCTCGAGTATGACAGTGGGTCCTGTGGTTATGGGCCACCACGCTGCGGCGCCAACGCGTCGGACACGTGGCAAACCGGTCGCTGGGGACTAGTCTGTGCCGGCCGGTTTCTCCTAGGGGTTTTATTGCAAAACCAACACCGAGGTGACAGGTGGGCTCGACGGCGGTTGAGGCGGAAAAAGGCCGGGCTTCTCGCAAAACGACGACGCCGGATCGCTTCGCGCCGATCTGCAGAGTCAGAGGATCGGCGGAGTTTGACGACGATGGCGACCAAACGGTGGATCTCGCCAAGCCGCAAATACGAAAAGACGCAGCGAGGGATTCTGACTACCACCACTTCGCTCGAGAGAGCGGGTGGTGAATGCCAAAGGTGGCAAGGAACAAAGTGGACGGTGTTGCGGCTGTTGTCCACAGACAGACGGATGTCATGGGCGACAAGACGGAGAGCGCCGACGGAGTGTCCAGCGTCTGGGCCTCTAGGAGGAGGACGGGCATGTCTAGGGGTTGAGAGGCTCACCAGAGCCTGTCGGTGTGGTCAGCCGAGAGAGGTGGATCGGCCTGAGCAGGCGGGGGGGTCCTTCGAGCTGCCCGATCCGGTGGCATGGCGTGCCCAGGGAGCTCCAGAGGACTCCGGCGAGGCTTGGCCGGTGCAGGGTGAGGTAGACGAAGCAGACGAAGCTCCTCGTGCTCCTTGTGCCTTGCACGCCGGGATCATCGGCTAGCAAGGCAGGCCGAGCTAGGGTTTAGAGAACCATGGCCATGGCCAGGATGTGGTGGGAGGAAGGAGAGGGTGCCGCCTGATGGGATCTGAGGGGATTTCTGGGTGGTTGGGGTTGGAGATATGAGAGAGGAAGGATCACATGGGGGGTCACCTTTAGCCAAAAGAGAAGGAGGAAGGCTTCGGTAGTCTAAGGCTAGGTCTTCCCTTCTCTCTCTTTGTTTCTTTGCTTAAAGAGGAAAGAGATGGGGAGCAGGAGGGGAGGGAAAGACGTGGGTGCTGGCCATCTTCTTGGTTTGCAAGAAAAGAAGAGGGTAAGGAATATGGGGTGATGACAAGAAAGATGGTGGAGTTAAATAAAAGATATGCCCCCAACTCAACTTGGGCATTAAACAATATATCAAGATACAAATACAATATATCAAGAAGCAACTATATTTAATAAGACAAATGCATTATGAGAGGAAGACCCAAAAGGAAAAAGGGGTTTTATATGATGCTCAAATGCAAGGTGGCATGATGACATGAGCATGATATAATTATGATGCAACAAATTATATGTATGAAGTAGCATATATATAGACTAGGCTAGTAGCATTGCAATTGTTAGACAATTGGGATGCTACATCAAGTATTGATAAACTGTAGTATATTTCTATAATTTGCTATTGTACATATTGGCTATTGAGTTGCTATAAATGACATGGCACTACCTTATAGCCAACAGTTGGCTATACTATTGTTCTTTGCTCTAACGTCGTACGGCGTCTGGTACTTTAATGTCTCTTATTATGGTGGGAATTTTCCTGGTAGATAATCACTCGGTGGCCGAGAAAATAGCAATGTCGCTGGTGCTCCGATGCTAAAAGTAGCACCAAAATTCTCTTGTGGACGGCACTACCAGAACGCAACATTTTGCTTCAAATTCATGACCAACACAAATTGCACGGATGAATGCCGAACACAATGCTAGCAGGGCAGGCACAGGCCTAGTGTCAAGACAGCTTACAGAAACCAGCAAAAGTAGAATTCATTAATTCAAGCAATAGACAATGTGGAAGAAAAAAGTTCAAGAAGCAGATCCACATCGGTCAATTAATTAGACTGATCTCCATCGTTCATACACTGATCACCCACAATAGGGACCTTTTGATCCACACAGAGGGGTCCATCCCGGGCCATTCGTGTGTATGCTGCACACAACACAAACAAACCCCAAACATGTAATATCTATGTATGTTTTGAAATATATGATATGTTGGGAGTTCAAATTGAATATTCTACGAGTTCAAATTGAAATAAAAAAACATCATATTGCAAACAAGAGTTCCAGAAAATTTTGTATCCCATATGAGAAAATTAAAGTTCAACATCAAGTCTTTGCTATTAAAGAATTAAATGAAGAAGATCCTTGTGATGTTTATTTATGTGAATATTCTACCAAGGTAATTCAAGGGAAAACCACCAATTTGAACTTCATGTTCATGGTCTTTGTAATATTGGAGCAAGCATAAGTGTTATACCATATCCTATGTATCTTGAAATTAAACCTGGCATTGATCCCATACACATGGAAGAGGCAGTTATGACTATCCAACTTGCTAATAAAGAATATATTTGTCCTCTTGGTATGGTTAGAAATGTTGAAGTACTTGTAGAAAAGATTAAATATCCTGCAGATTTTATAGTACTTGGTTGTTCTCAAGATTCATTTTGTCCTATTATATTTGGTAGACCTTTCTTACATACTGTTGGTACTGAAATTAGTTTACCTAAATAGAAAGTGTTCACTAAATGTGTTGGGGAAAAGTTAGAGTTTATTTTTTCTAAGTTTACTGATAAACATTTAGAAAAATAAAGATTTGCTAAAGATGAAATGTATACTCTGGTTTATGCTTTTGTTTCTTTGTCGAACATGATGGACACATATGTACTTAACCAATATGAACCCTCACTAATGAAGAAAAACAAGCTCTAGAACAAATATTATATCAATAACCTCCTTAATTACAACTACATATTCCCCCTCATGATTTAGGAGAGTTGCCTCCACCTAAAGAAGATCCTAGTTTTGAACTTAAACATTTACCTAAAGATATGAACTATGCATACCTTTATGAAAATAATATATATCATGTTATTGTTAGTGCTAACCTTTCAGCTGAAGAAGAATCAAAGTTACTGGATGTACTTCGTGCTCATAGACGAGCTATGGGTTATTCACTTGATGATCTGAAAGGTATAAGCCCAACTTTATGTATGCATAAAATTAATTTGGAGGAAGATGCAAAGCCTGTTGTTGATTATCAATGTCGTCTCCATCCAAAAAATGAAAGAAGTGGTAAGCAAAGAGGTAATAAGACTCATTGAAGAAGGTATTATTTATCTTGTAGCTAATAGAACTGGGTTAGTCATGTTCACGGTGTACCTAAGAAAGGTGGAATCACTATTGTTCCAAATGATGAAAATGAACTTGTGGCTCAACATACTGTTACTGGTTATTAAATGTGCATTGATTATAGAAAACTTAATAAATCTACTCGTAAAGATCATTATCATTTGCCATTTATTGATCAAATGCTAGAAAGGTTGTCAAAACATTCGCATTTTTGCTATTTAGATGGCTATTCGGGTTTCTCTCAAATTCTTGGGCATAAGGATGATCAAGAAAAGACAACTTTCACTTATCCATTTGGAACTTTTGCTTATAAGAGAATGCCTTTTGGTTTATGTAATGCTCCTGCTACTTTTCAAAGATGCGTGAATGCTATATTTTTTGATTATATTGAGAAAATTATGAAAGTATTCATGGATGACTTTTTTGTGTATGGTACATTACATGTTCAACCTTAACAAAGTTTTGAAGAGATGTGAGGACCAACACTTTGTCTTGAATTGGGAGAAATGCCACTTCATGGTCACATAAGGTGTTGTTCTTGGACACCATGTTTCAAGAAGAGGAATTTAAGTGGATCGTGCCAAGATATAAGCTATAGAGACACTACCATATCCCAAAGATATCAAAGGTATAAGAAGATTTCTTGGTTATGCAAGTTTCTATAGAAGTTTTATTAAAGACTTCTCTAAACTTTCAAAGCCTCTAACTAATATTTTGCAAAAGAATGTTCCTTTTTATTTTAATGATGATTGTGTATATTCCTTTAATGTTTTAAAAATGCTTTAATAAGTGCTACTATAATTCAACCTCCTGATTGGAGTTTACCTTTTAAAATTATGTGTGACGCTAGTGATTATGCAATTGGTACTATCTTAGGTCAACGAGTTGATAATAAATTGAATGTTATTTACTATGCTAGTAGAACACTTGATGGTGCTCAAAGAAACTATGCTACTACTGAAAAGAACTCTTAGTTGTGATATTTGCATGTGATTAGTTTAGACCTTCCATTGTTGATTCTAAAATCATTGTTCACTCTGATCATTTGGCTATTAAATATCTTGTGAATAAGAAAGATGTTAAGCCTAGTTTGTTAAGATGGGTTCTTTTACTTCAATAATTTCATTTGCATATTCTTGATACGAAAGGTAAAGATAATCTTGTAGCTGGTCATTTTTCTAGGATGGAAAACATTCCATCAGATCCTATAGCTATTAATGATAGTTTTGTTAATGAAAAACTTGCAAACATTAATGTTTCTAGTGCTAGAGTTGCATCTCCTTGGTTTACTGATTATGCTAATATTATTTTTGTAAAAGTTATGCCACCATATTTTAACTCCCAACAAAGAAAGAGATTCTTTTATGATCTTAGACATTATTTTTGGGATGGACGATTCCTTTATAAGAAAATCCTGGATGGTATTATTAGACATTGTGTGCCTGAATTTGAGCAACATGTTATCATAAGAGATTGCCATGACAGCTCTTATGGAGGACATCATGCAGGACACCACACTACTGGAAAGGTATTAGAATCTGGTTTTTATCGGCCCACTCTATTTAAGGATTGTGTTGAATATGTCGAAGCATGTGATAAATTTCAAAGAGTAGGGAATATTGGTAAGAGAAATGAAATGCCTATGAACTATTCATTTCCTCTTGGACCATTTGATGCATGGGAATTTGACTTTATGGGACCATTCCAACCATAAAAATGAAACATACTCATATTTTTCTTGAAGTGGATTATGTGACTAAGTGGGTGGAAGCAATTCCAACCAAGAGTGTTGGTCATGCTACAACATTGAATATGCTCAAGGATGTAGTCTTCCCTAGGTTTGGAGTATCTATATTTTTAATTAGTAATGATGGTTCTCATTTTTTACATGGTGTTCTTAGGAAGACTTTAGCAAAGTATGATGTTAATCATAGAGTTGCATCTCCATATCACCCTCAAACTAGTGGCCAAGTTGAACTAAGTAATAGGAAAATTAAGCTCATCTTAGAAAAGACAGTCAATAGGTCTAGGTCTGATTGGCCAAGTAAAATTAAGCATGCTTTTTGGGATTATAGAACTGCTTTTAAGAATCCTATGTGCATGTCTCCTTATAAAATGGTTTATTGTAAAGCTTGTTGTCTTCTAGTAGAGTTAGAACACAAACTAGATGGGATGTTAAGAAACTTAACTTTGAATTCAAAACTACTAGGGAGAAAAGGATTCTTGATTCAACTTATTAGATGAATGGAGGAATGAAGATTATGAAAGTGCTATACTGTTTAAAGAAAAGTTAAGATTTGGCATGAACAGAAAATAAAAATAAAGGAATTTAAAGTAGGTGATCAAGTATTATTGTTGAACTCCCATGTCAAGTTTTTTGCAGGGAAGTTGGCATCAGAGTGGTAGGGTCCATTGGTTATACGGGAGGTGTACTGCTCCGGAGCCATCAGACTTCTTGGAGATATGAAAGGTAAACTTCATGTAGTTAATGGACAATGTCTTAAACATTATATTGCAGGCCAAAAAATTGTTGGAAAGGTGGAGGAGTTAAATCTCCAGAGTCCAGAGGACTTGATCGCAAAGAAATACCCCTTCCAAAACTTAGAAATCAATAAAAGGTAACTTTGAGGTTCGTAATTGTCTCGGAATACTGTAAGATTCTAGGGAAGTTATTATTTTGGAATATCAAGCCATGTCGCGAAAGATTTGGATGAAATGGAGTCTCAAGGGACGAAAGAGGACAGGTGGTGTGGGCCCCATCTATGTCCTTTCCACCATGCCTCTTTTTCTCCCCGACACTCCATTTCGACCCTGTTTCGATTCAAACTCTTCGTCTTGCCCTAAAAATCATCAATATATACCCCTCTCAACATATCTAATATCGCATCGAGTCTTTTTAGGTGAACCATGTTTTCTCTTCCCGTCCTTCCATATTTTGGCATGGGAAGCTCCAAATCCAATCTGGGAGGTGGTGATGCGGAGGAGAAGGGTGTGGTTAACCATTACCTCAACTCTGTGGTGGCTCCCATGACAACATTGACCTTCAAGGAAGGGGTGTTGCTCTTGGAGGAGGTGAAAGCTCCCAAGACCGAAGCCACCATGGAGGACAGGCTACAGAAGCTGGAAGATACAACTCTCAGGTATGGCATCATCACAGCCTTGATGCTCATCACCAAATGAATCTCGAGCTGGATAAGAAGGTTGAAGCATATGAAAGCATGCATACGTGCTCCAAGAGTTGGAAAGGTTCCGATCTCTCATGTGGTACATGGAGAACCAAAATTGTGAATATGAAGATCGCTTCAACAAGATTTCTAAAGCTACAACTGAAAGGAATATGCCCAAGAGGCAATAATAAAGTGGTTATTATGCTTTTCCAGGTTTATAACAGATGTTTATTTTTCATGCTAGAATTTATTGGTAAAGAAACATTCATACATGTGTGAATTATAAACAAATAAGGTTCCTAGTAAAGACTCTCTTTATACTATCTTGTTGATTAACAGATGATCAAAGGTTTCCTGATCATGAACATTGGATGTTGTTAATAATAGGGTCATATCATTAGAGAATGATATGATGAACAGTCACCCGCAGTAGATGTAGCAATACGATCATGTCATCAAGTTTAAATTGATATCGCATTCGTAGTAACTCAATGTCCTTAGACCATGAGATCACGTCAATCACTTTCACCGGAAGAGTACTTTGATTACATCAAATGTCACATCGTAATAGGGTGATTATAAAGGTGTCATTAGGCATTTGGAAAGTGTCAGTTGAGGCTCGTGGATCAAGATTGGGATTTGTCCATCCGGATGACGGAGAGATATACTCAGGGCCCTCTCGGTGATATCACATTGACATAGCCTTGCAAGCAAGTGATTTGATCACTAGAATGTCATATCACATGAACGAAAAAAAGAGTACTTGTCGGGAACGAGATTAAACAAGGTATGGATGATACCGAGTGATCGAATCTTGGAGAAGTAATATATCACGAGACAAGGAATTTGATTGTAGTAAAAGAGGTTCAAACGATCATCTGATTTTCGTGGAACTAGTGGCAGTCGTTATGGATCTCTAGGCCCCGCTAATGATTATTGATCAGAGAAAGTCTTGATCATGTCTACATAGTTCTAGAACCCGTAGGGAGACACACTTAAGGTTAACCGATGCATTTGAGTGGATAGGGAACACAGGGGAAGTCAATGGACATCGCAGAAAATTGTTCTGTTGTAGAAAATTGTTCTATCGATTCTACCAAAATAGTTTCAAGGTATCGAAACAAAGCAAGGGATCAAAATGTTAATGTGTTCATTAAATGAAGTACTCATTAAATGAAGTGTTCATTAAATTGAGTTGCATTAAAATGGAATTAAAGTGCTTTAATGGAAAGATCTTTAAGGTAATTAAAGTGCTTTAGAGCATCTCCAAGATCTTACCGATATATAGGTAAGAGGGCCAATAACCGTTTTTTGGGTAAGGGAGGGCAAAAAACATAGTTCCAACAGCTTACCCAAAAGTGGTCCCCTACCAAATTTTTTTGGGCGATCACCCATGTTTAGCCCCTCCTACCCATTTTTGGGTAAGACTACACAATTTTTCGGTAAGGCTCCACATCAGCAAACGGGGTGACAGGAGGCTCCAACCCCCTGAATGGAAGTTTTAGCGCTAGCTTCCGGCACTGGCCATCGCTATCCTCGATCCCTCCGGTCACCGGAGACCTTTCGGCGTGGCGCCCCAGGCTAGCCCGCTTGTCCACAACCCCCACCGACCTTATTCTTGGTCGTGCACCTCACCGCTCGCCCCCAATCGAGCCGGAGCGGGTTGAGCCGTCGTTGGTGCGCCACAAAATTCCTCCTCCATAGGGGCCGCGTCCACCGCCTCCCGCTTCGTCTGTGACCACCACCATCCACAACGGCGACCTACAAGCTCTATTGGGACCGGAAGGCTGCAGCGACATCTAGGCTCGATTGGGGGCCAGAAGCTCGTCTCCATCTAGAGCTGGGCGCAACTGCGGGTCTAGACGCAAGGCTGGGAGCGACGGCGGTTCTAGGCACAAGGTTGGGCGCGGTGACGGGGATAAGGGTGTGGACGCCGGGTGCTACGGCGAGGCGGCAGGGTTGGGAGCACGGGAGGGAGTGAGCTGCGGCGGGGCTAGGTGTGCCTGGGCGCTACAGCGAGGCGGCGGGGCTGGTCACATGAGAGGGTGTGGCGGCGGGGCTGGACGCACGACACGGCGAGGTGACGAGGCTGGGTGTCGGACGGGTTGGGAAGAAGAGAAATAAAGAAATGGGAGAAAAAAGGCATAGCCACTAACATTTGGGTCCCATGTGTGTGTAAAAAAATTTGCTAACCAGTTTTGGGTAAGCTAGAAAAGAAGAAAAGTTTCTGGTTACCCAAACCTTCTCTCTCCTCTTACCTAAACAATTTTTGGGTAACCGTTTATTGGTAAGCTGTTGAACTTGCTCTTAATGGAAAGACCTTCAAGGGAATTAAAGTGCTTTAATGTATAGACCTTTAAGGGAATTAAAGTGTTTTAATGGAGATTGAATGAGAGGAGGGGAAGGGACAGCCCCATGGCACCTATAAAAGGAGGTGGCCACCTCCTCCTCTCCATAAACTCTCTCATAAGCTCTCTCATATGCCCCAAGGTTGGCCTCTTCTCTCCCTTGCTTGCCTTGTCCATTGCCGCTAGAAAAGGTTCTCGGCGAAGCCCTGCTCTAAAACTTCCCCTCCACCACCACTACCATGGCGTATCGCTGTTAGAGCTCTCGGGGATCCGCTACTTCCGCTGCCTGGATAGAGCAAGGGATCTGGAGTCGCCAGCACACCGAACGTGTGACCGATTACGGAGGCGCTGCCTGTCTATGGTGTTGATCATCTGCATGTACTTGAGGATGGTCGTGTACCATCTACATTAACCATGTTTGTTTGCAGGAACGTTATCTCACTTACGGTCTATGAGGGTGAGTCCATCTTTAACCGTTACAAAGTATCGCCTAGATTCGATCTTGGCAATTGCAAACCATAGGATTTTTTTGTTTTCTATGCAACGAACCCCATCAGTGGTATCAAAGGCATGTCTATGCATAGATGCTTTGTACGGTTAGAACACATGGAGATGTGGGTGTTGATAAGTATTGTTATTGAAAATCTCTTGTATTTCGGGTATTGATGGCATAGTGGGATGAAGCGGCCCGAACAAACTTTACATGTCCTCGCACATGAGACCTGTTCCATGCTTGACCTCCAACTCGTTTTGCATAAGTGGCTAGCGGGTGTCTGTCTCTCCCACTATAGTTGATATATAATTTTCAATGGTCTGCTTAATGACTTGGTTATCACCGTTGTGGCTAAAGTTCATAGGTAGAACGGTTCTATCCTGGAAATCCCAGAACCGCATAAAATATGCAAAAATAAATTTGAGTGCGTCTAACTTGTTTTGGCAGGCCATGTGATGTGATATGGTCTGTGATACAAATGTTGTTGATGCAATGTGTTTTATTGTAAAACAACCGGCATGAGCCATATGGTTGTTATTTTATTTTATGGCCTGTATGCTAGAAAATGGAAATCCATGTAATTTGATTAGTGGAGAACAACCTTTATGGTGGCGCCATGGACCTTGGTGACACGCCGGTGGAATGATGCAGATCATGCCATGACGCACGAGATGGAGATCGAATGCAAGAAGGACCATATCATATCACATTATATATGCATGTGATGTTTATCCTTTGATGCATCTTACTTTGCATTGATTTGATCTCCTAGGTAGTATTTGATTGCCTTGGTAGCACTATAAGATGATCCCTCCCACTAAATATCAAGATAATAATATGTGTTGGAAATATGCCCTAGAGACAAATAATAATAAGGATTTATATCATATTTCATAAAGTTTATGATTAAGTTTTATATCATGCTATAACTATATTGAAAGGAAACGTCAATACAAGTGGGATATATAAACAACCAGGGGTTCCCGGTGAAACTCTACTCACTGGTTCATTGGTCAACAGATGATCAAGGTTTCCTGATCATGTGGCATTTATGCCAGTTGGAAATAGAGTCAACTCATTTTGAGAATGAGATGATGAACCAATACCCAACCTAAACATTGTGACCCTATCATGTCATGAAGTTCAAGTTATGATGATTAGAATAGACCTCGTAGACAATTCCTTAGACTGTGAGACTATATCAATCATTGTCTCCCAAGAATGCTTAGATAGCATCAAATGTCACTTATGACAGAGTGATCATAAAGGTCTGTTTAGGTATTCGGAGGAACCGTAGAGGCAATATATGTCAAGAGCGGGTTTTTTCCGTCCACATGATGGAAAGATACTCAAGGGCCCACTCAGAGAAGTTGTATCCAATAGCTGTGCAGCGTGTGATTTGATCAAAGGGATATCGCTTGTCGAAAACGACTCAAGTAGCATTGTTTGGTAACGAGATTGAACACGACATGGTGATGTCATTGATCAGATCTCGGTCAATGAAAGTATCGAGAGACAAAAGAATAAGACGTGACTCTCCCGGTTCGAACGACGAAAGATCTTCATGGAATGCACAGGGGTCACATGGCCATCCAGGTCCCTCTGTCGATCATTGGTCTGGGAGTGTCCCGACCATGTTTGTAGTGTTCCCGAACCATAGGGTATCACGCTTAAGGGCTTTATGATTCTTAGAGAGTGTTTATAGGATCGATAGAATCACCAAAGAAGAGAAGAGAGAAAACCGGAAGAGTTTCGGTAAGTCCGGAGTGGAGGTGGAAGGTGTTCCATAGCCACGGAGATTGAATAGTATGTGAATGAATGTTAAATAATGATTTAATCATTCATTCATAATTATTTAATAAAAGAGAAATCAATTTAAAGGTCAAAAAGGCTTATTGGGCCAATTCCGGAGGGAGAAGGGCCCATGAGGGAAAGGCAAGAGGAGAGAAGGGAGAAGGGGGTGGCCGGCTGGGCCTAGGCCCCCCCCCACGTGGGGCCCACCAAAGCCGGCCGGCGGGTGCCCCCCTCTCCCCTCCTTTAGTCCCACCCCGAGACTTTGAGGGAGGTAGTACCTCCCCCCTATATATAGTGGGGTATTTTGACTAGAAAATACACATAATATTCAATAAATATTTTCTCACTTTTGGGGAGACCTCCAATTGATATTTCTCTCTCTCTCTCTCTCTCTCTCTCTCTCCCGTGACCGTGGTCCCAAGTTCGGACTGCGCGAACGAGAGACATCTTCACCGCGGAGCACCATAGTGCTGCGGGATTTGGATCCAGGAGCTCTACTTCCACAACTGATGCTAGATCAGGGAAGCGGGAGTCATCGCCAGGCACCAGATGTGTGTAACTCCATGCGAGGTGTCACTTTTGGGGCACTAGGAGTCGTTGGAGCCACAGGAGCGCGAGGACTTCAACACGACCTTGAGGTTGGCTTCGGATCATCTACATCAACCACGCTCTCCTGAGCGTTGACAATGCTTTTCAGTCTTCAAGGGTAAGTTCACGAAAAGCCCCTCCTATTACTGTATTACTAAGTTGGGAGCTCTGAACCGATGATCGATATGGTTTCCAAGGATGAGAACTATGGTTTACTACTTGACAATAAGAAAATGGTTTTATCTTTTTTGAACTTTTTTATTCTCTTCCCAATAAAGAATTTCCCCTTCTTCTATTTGATCAAGATGGATAGCAAAAAAGCATGAATAGGCCTACTGGGATGGAAGGAGAAGAGGGACTGAACGAGAAAAGGAAATACCTCTTTGTTTACCTTGGAATGAATTGCTCAACTACTTAGGTAACGAAACGTTCATCTATGATCTTTCTTAAGAAAAGATAGGACTGTACGGCAGTTCTCGTTAGTAGATTCGCAGAACAGAAGAAGAAGTTCACTCTGACTTGCGCACTACAAAAAGGCAGCCAACAACTTTGGACGTACTCCGTCTTTCGAGCCTCTGTTTAGCTTAAAAAGATAAGGCGCTAGTGCAACGAACGCTGCTTTGGTGCGTCCCACCCCAACTAACTAGGGTAAAATTTTATTGTTTTCATACGCGAACCCCTACAGTGGTATCAGAGCTAGATCTACACGTAGTGATGCTAGTATGGGTAGAACACACGAGATGTAGCGTGTAGGGCATTGATCCTTTAGTTGTTACCCTTCCACATGTACTTGTGTATACTGCAGTAATGCTTGATGAAGTGGCCCCTAACCGACTTTACGCGTTCATTCGTGAGACTGGTCCATGCTTTACATAAGGCTTGTACCGTATAAAGTGGCTCTGGGGGGTATCTGTCTCTCTCGCATTAGTTGGTATGCCATTTGCAACGGAGGGCCCCAAAAGGGGTATAGTATAGACAACTACTTGATCAACGTTGTGGTGAAAGTTTGTAGGTAAGAACGGTTCTTGTGCTAAGCCCATTCATCCAAGTAAAACATGCAAAGATAAAGTAGAGGCGTCTAACTTTGTTTTGTAGGGGGGCATTGCTTTGTGATATGGTTGTGGAAAAGATAAAGTGATTACCTTATGTTACGAAGTAGTAGTAGATAGTCATGGAGGCGACGGACTACCACGCCAGAAATACACTGGTACCCTGGTGTCTACAGTGCCAGAACCCTGGCGCCAGAATCCGGTGACGCCGGATGGAGATCACGACGTGAAGGACCATCTCACATTGCATTTACATTCAATGTCATTGTTTGTATATCTTATTGTGTGCTAGTATTAGATACTCGACGGTAGCCTAATAAGATGATCCCTATTTAAAAATTACTAATGATTTTGTTCCTCCTTAGTGTGCACCACCAAGAAAGTTCTTCGGTATGAGGCAGGCCATGATGATTGGGTGTCAGACATATCTATGTTCACATACAGTGGGTGTAAGCCATGTTGCATAGTGAATACACTAAGGTTGAGTTGGCGAGCCTAGTATGTGTAGACATGGCCTCGGAACACGGATGGTCGAAAGATCAAGCACGAGTCACATGAATGATGTGACCATCGTTTAGCGTTCACCCTAGAACCCACATTGATGGCCGTGACGATCGGGGGAGATGTGGGGAAAGGGGGTCTTGTTATCACTAGAACCCTTGAGGGGATAGGTGTTTCTTAGTGGAGTTATTATATTAACTCATTTAATTACAAACTTAGTATAAATTCCTTTTTGAAATTATAAATGTAGAAACTGGTTCTCCCTAATGCTACCTTCCCTGTTGACGATTGGTTAGATGGAGAGAAGCTCGAGCTAGACAGATCAAACTTCTCTATGTGGGTTGCGCCTCTCCATGTTCTCCTTAGCGAGAATAACGTGGTCAACTATATACTCAACGAGATGGATTTGGATCAGCCTAGTGACTTAGAAACCCCAGAGCAGCAGGAAAACCGCTATTACCATCATGAGATGGCCTCGTTCATATCAGTGACGATGCGCTTCGTGATGGTGGATGAGCTGTGGCTAGTCGTGGGTAATGTTGACCCTTGTACGGTAATGGTAAAACTTAGGACACATTTCATGGAACAAGCACGCATATGGGAGCATGAGATGATGGGAGATTTCCTCTCCATTAAGATGGAAGATAACGCTTCACTTGAAGCCCACTTGGACCGCATGCATGATGCGTACATGAGGCATGCATACTTCCTAGACAGCTGGATGACGAGCTCTTTTGCAAATGGCGTTCTGCTGCTATCACTGCCACCAAGCTACCGAACACATGTTAGGACTTGCATCATGAGAGGCGACGCGGAAACACAGGATTTCCACAGGTTCATATCACATCTCAGTAATGTGAAGGTTGAACCCATTGCGGGTGAGGTCATCGATGACAAAGGTATATATTTGATATACAATTTTACAAATGTTATAATCTTGCAAACACATGTTGCAGTGTTAAGTATATTTGATACTTGTTCCGTTTTGCTGGAAACAGGTCCTTCTGCATGAGAGGTGCTTGCTAGAGAGGAGGCGACATTTCATGTTGATGGCGAGCATGATGATGATAGCCGACGACACTCTCCCTCAACATTTATCACTTAGTTTCTGGTTTTGGATAGTTATTGTAATCGATTGATGGATATGTGAACTTCATTAGTGTGTCTCACACTTTGTGAGACGGTTATTCATATGAGCTTGTAACAAATAGTTGTTCCACTTTTATGAATGATTTCTATTCGTGTTCAGATCTTGTTCGATTATGTATGAATTATCCTGGTTTTGAAACTAATTGATAATACATGAACATATGTAAAATATTGAAATGCCTTGAAATTACCCAACTTAATGATATGTTCATTACTGAATGAAACCATTGTTTGAATTCGAAGTTATATTGATAATATGTGAAAGACACTTGTATTCTTGTCACATATGAATCATGCCTAAGTTTAGCAAAATAACTTGAACATCGTGTATTACTTGAATACAAAGTGTTTGATGAATTGTTAAAAGAGAATACATATTCGATGTATTGTAGTTTAACAAAATAGTGATTATCATTATATGATTGTTTGAATTTTGTAAAGAAGTTTACCAAAGGAAACATGAGTATGAAATTGTTTGATATGATCAAAGTATTTCATCAATAAAGGGTATTAAAGATAAAATAGAATTTAATTACTATGATTTGATCGATAGTAATGAAATTTGACTTTATAAGATTGGCTTAAAGAAAATTGTGGAATACAATGCGTTTGAAATGTAAAAATGCAAAGCATCACAATATGATATTAAATATCAAAGTGGGTGAATAGATGGTGCCAAATAAATCATTGTAGTGTAGATGTAAAGACCATTAGTTAGAAATAGTCAGCACTCAATTAGAATATATAGTGAACCATCTAAATTCGTGAGATCGGCGCCATATATTGTATGGATCATCGTGAGAGTTTTGGGGTTATTCGATATAACCAAAATAATAACGAATGAGTCCTTAAAGAGTATTCATTGGAAATTATGAATACGATAGCCATAGCTAGAACCAAAAGGGAAGCAAAACTTGTATTGCTTGGATTTTGGTGCATTCTCGAGAAAGTTCACATTCAGTGGTTTTTCTCGATTATAGAGCTAATGGAAGATAGTGAAAAAACACGATGAGGATTCAAACCCCTGCATCAAAGTGTTGAGAAGCACAACGGAAAGCGTTCCTGAACGATACTCTTTACAAAGGAAAGAATCAATGATAGTGATCATTGTGTTTTCCCCACTGGTGTTTTCACTACATGAAGTAGGATTCAAAATGCAGCCCATATCTTGTATGGAGACATTTGTGAATCATTTTTCATGATTACTAGAATATGAGATACCTACGAACTACTGAGGAAATAATGGTAAACTAGAATTATGAGAAATCCTAGAGACAAAATTCACTTGAGATTAGAAAGCAATTCGTTGTTAGATCTTACAAGTAAAGGGGTTACTTGAATTTTCCCAAATGACTGCAAAGCCATAGTGGAAAAAGGAGGTGAATGACACAAAGGCACAATTTGTGATGAATAATGTATTGGACGAATTCAAATGAATTTGATTCAAGCGTGCTGAAAGTCTGGTGGATTTAAATCTAGTAAGGTACTAGTATCTCATGGTAAATATCTCAGTTTGATAATTTATCAAAGGATTTTCAAATTGTTCAAAATAGTGAGTAGATATGCAATTTGCATGAAATTGAGTGGGAGCTATGAAAGTCTTCCTAAGACAATATGTGAATGACATATTTTTGAGTGGGAGCAATGTAAGTCTCGAACTCAAATGTGTCGAGAACACATTTTGAGTGGGAGCAAAATAAGTCTCAGATTCAGATATGTAGGAACATTTGTTGAGTAAGAGTAGTGACTCATACCCAAATATGTTAGGAACATATTTTGAGTGGGAGCTTAGAGGAATGATTCTTAAGTGTGTATACGAAACACTAAGAATAGAAGTGCAAATATCGATAAATAAAGATTTATAGGGAGTAGAAGTTGATAATAAGTGCATTACGAAATTATGTAGTATTCCTTAAAGGATTCTGAAAAGAGTTTAGGAATAGAAGTTAATTAAGGAACTGGTCCTTGATAACTCAAATTAGGAATAGAATTAAGTCTAACATCGATGGTTGAAAGAAAGAAAAGGATGATTATCATCCACTATGTTGAGACATAGGTTCTATCTTAGAAAACCATGATGATAACTTAACATAATATATGATCCAAGAATGAATGTTTGAAAAGTGATTAAGTTTGAATCACAGGATGTTGAGCTGAGTTTGTCCATAGTGTCTAATAGACTACTGTAGACATGTTTTCCAAATCCATAAAGTATGGCATATCTTAAAGCATAAAGAGTTATGTTGTAAGGGAATATGTTGGAAACTCCTGTATCGATAATATCGACTAAAGTCAAGTAGGAAGCGAGGTGAACAAAAACATCGAAAGTTGCACAAGGTGCACTTGTGTTTCAATAATTACATTTATAAATAGATAAGGGTACCATCTAAGGTGATGTATAATGTTATGGAGGGGCTAGTTCGCTTTTAACATAAAATGATGTGTCCCAGGACATAGTGCCCATGAGAAATCCCTCGAGGTTGATCTAACGTCATTGTAGGCTCCTGGAATCTGGCCTCGTTCTGCTGCCATAATGATGATGCATACATAAAGATGTTATCATGTGATGATAAAGTATTAATGTCAATCAAGGTGACATTAGTAAGTTGCAAAGGATTTGGGACTGTAAAGAACAGACCCAAGACTCAACCTCTTCCATGAGCAAGCATGTTCAGGGTTCCAGGATATATGGTGCCAATGATTAAGAACAAATGCAGCTAGTTTATTTGTACTCTAGTGCAAGTGGGAGACTGTTGGAAATATGCCCTAGATACCAATAATAATAAGGATTATTATCATATTTCATAAATTTTATGATTAAGTTTTATATCATGCTATAACTGTATTGAAAGGAAACATCAATACACGTGTGATATATAAACAACTAGGGGTTCCCAGTGAAACTCTAGTTAGTGGTTCATTGGTCAAAGATGATCAACGTTTCCTGATCATGTGGCATTTATGACAGTTAGAAATGGAGTCAACTCATTCTGAGAATGATATGATGAACCAATACCCAACCTAAACATCGTGACTCGATCATGTCATGAAGTTCAAGTTACGATGATTAGAATTGACCTCGTAGACTATTCCTTAGACCGCGAGACTACATCAATCACTGTCTCCCGAGAATCTTAGATAGCATCAAACGTCACTTATGATAGAGTGATCATAAAGGTGTGTTCAGGTATTCGGAGGAACCGTAGAGGCAATATATGTCAAGAGCGGGATTTGTTCGTCCACGTGACGGAAAGATACTCAAGGGCCCACTCAGAGAAGTTGTATCCAATAGCTGCGCAGCGTGTGATTTGATCACAAGGATATCACTTATCAAAAACGAGTCAAGTAGCATTGTTTGGTAACAAGATTGAACATGCCATGGTGATGTCATTTATTAGATCTCAGGCAATGCAAGTATCGAGAGACAAAAGGAATAAGACACGACTGTCCCGGTTCAAACGACAAAAGATCTTCGTGGAATGCACAGGGGTCGCATGGCCATCTAGGTCCCTCTGTCGATCATTGGTCCGGGAGTGTCCCGACCATGTTTGGAGTGTTCCCGAACTGTAGGGTATCACGCTTAAGGGCTTGATGATGCTTAGAGAGTGTTTACAGGATCGGCAAAATCACCAAAAAAGAGAAGAGAGAAAACCGGAAGGGTTTTGATAAGTCCGGAGTGGAGGTAGAAGGTGTTCCGCAGCCGCGGAGATTGAATAGTATGTGAATGAATGTTAAATAATGATTTAATCATTTATTCATAATTATTTAATAAAAGAGAAATCAATTTAAAGGTAAAAAAGGCTTATTGGGCCAATTCCGGAGGAAGAAGGGCCCATGAGGGAAAGGCAAGAGGAGAGAAGGGGGAAGGTGGTGGCCGTCTGGGCCTAGCCCCCTGCGCGGGTCCCACTAGGGTCGGCCGGCGGGTGCCCCCCTCTCCCCTCCTTTAGTCCCACCCCGGGACTTTGAGGGAGGTAGTACCTCCCCTCTCCCTATATATAGTGGGGTATTTTGACTAGAAAATACACATAATATTCAATAAAGGTTTGCTCACTTTTGGGGAGAACTCCAATTGATCTCTCTCTCTCCCGTGACCATGGTCCCAAGTTCAGACTGCGCGAACGAGAGACATCTTCACCGTGGAGCGCCGTCACGCCGCGGGATTTGGATCCAGGAGCTCTACTTCCACAACTGCTGCTGGATCGGGGAAGCGGGAGTGATCGCTAGGCACCGTACGTGTGTAACTCCCGTGAGGTGTCACACTTGGGGCACTAGGAGTCGTTGGAGCCGCAGGAGCGCGAGGACTTCAACACAACCTTGATGTGGGCTTCGGATTGTCTACATCAACCATGCTCTCCTGAGCATTGACAACGCTTTTTAGTATTCAAGGGTAAGTTCATGAAAAGCCCCTCCCGTTACTATATTACTAATATATAGGTCCTGGCAGCATTAGGGGTTCAGGGGCGTAGGGTAAAATTTTATTGTTTTCATACGCGAACCCCTACAATATGTTCTTCCTTAGTATGCACCATTAAGAAAGTTCGTCGTCTCGAAGCACCACATGATGATCGGGTGTGATAGATTCTACGTTCGCATACAACGGGTGTAAGACAATTTTACACACGCGAATACTAAGGTTCTTACTTGACGAGCCTAGCATGTACAAACATGGCCTCGGAACATGAACCGAATGGTAAAGCACGAGTCATATGGAGATATGATGACCCATGCGATGCTCACCATTGGAACTGCACCACCACTCGTGATGATCGGTCATGGCATCTCGTGTAATCACTAAAATGACTAGAGGGGTGTCATTTTGAGTGGGAGTTCACATAAGTAATTTTGAATTAGCTTGAACTCTATCTATTATGAACCTAGTCTAAATAGTCTTTGCAAATACTTTGTAGATCATGGCACCCCTGCATTCAATTTCAATGCATTCCTTGAGAAACAAAAACTACTAGACAATGGGTCTAATTTCACCAACTGGTATCGCAACTTGAGGATTTTCCTCATAGGCATAAAGAACTCCTATGTGCTGGATGGTCCGCTAGGTGAAGATCCTGAAAATACTGCATCTCAGGATGAGCGCAGTGTGTATGGCACAAAGCATGATGACTACACTCTTGTGCGGTTTGCGATCCTTCAGTCGCTGGAGCCTGAACTCTAAAAGCACTTTGAACTTAGCAATGTTGATGCTATGGTGAAGGAACTCAAAACTATGTTTGAGGGCCAGATCCGTTCTATGATTTCTCGCAAGTTCTTTAGTGCAAAGATGAAGGAACACATCTCTGTGAATGAGCACGTCATGATGAGGATAGGCTATGTTCAATGTCTTAAGGCACTAGGATGTGATATCCCAGTTGATCTTGCGACAGATAGAGTTCTGTAGTCGCTCCCAACCAGTTACAAAGAGTTTGTGCTGAATTACAAGATGAGTGATGCGATTAGATCGCTCACTGAACTTGCTCCCATGCTGATGGCTGCCGAAGTAGACATAAACAAAAGGCATCATGAGTTGATGGGTAGTAATATTACCAACTCTGAAGAAAAGGGCAAGCCCAAAGGTAACTTCAAGAAGGATGGCAAGACTATTGCTGCGCCTGAGAAGAAAACCAAGGGAGGCCCTAAGCGTGATATGGAGTGCTTTTACTGCAAGGAGGCTAGACACTGGAGGCGGAACTTCCCGAAGTACTTGGTAGATAAGAAGGCCGGGAAACTGAACAAAGGTATATACGATATAGTTGTTATTGATGTGTACCTTACTAGTAGTCGAAGTAGTACCTGGGTATTTGATACCGGTTCAGTTGCTAATATATGTAACTTGAAACAGGGACTAAGGAATAGTCGACCACTAGCTAAGGATGAAGTGATGATGTGCATAGGCAATGGATCGAAGGTTGATGTGATCGCCGTCAAGACGCTCCCACTTCGTCTACCATTGGGATTGACAATAAACCTTAATAATTGTTATTATGTGCCTGCGTTGAGCATGAACATCATGTCTGAATCATGTTTAATGCAAGATAGTTATTCATTTGTATTGGAGAACAATGGTTGTTCCTTTTATATGAATAACATCTTTTATGGTAATGCACCTTTGTTGAATGGTTTATTTGTCTTGAATCTTGATATTAGTAGTACACATATTCATAATGTGAATTCTAAAAGAATTAAGTTGAATGATGATACTGCTGCATATTTGTGGCATTGCCGTTTGGATCATATTGGTGTAAAGCGCATGAAGAAGCTCCATTCTGATGGACTGCTTGAATCACTTGATTATGAATCATTTGAAACATGTGAACCATGCCTTATGGGCAACATGGCTAGAACTCCGTTCTCTGGAACAATGCAACATGCGACCGACTTATTGGAAATAATACATACCGATGTATGCGGTCCGATGAGTGTGTCGGCACATGGCGGATATCATTATTTTGTAACCTTCACGGATGATTTAAGTAGATATGGGTATATTTACTTAATAAAACACAACTCTGAAACATTTGAAAAGTTCAAAAAATTTCAGAGTGAAGTAGAAAATCATCATAACCGTAAGATCAAGTTTCTACGATCCGATCATGGAGGAGAATATCTTAGTTACAAGTTTGGCACACACATGAGACAATGTGGAATTGTTTCACAACTAAATCCTGCCGGAACACCACAGCGTAATGGTGTATCCGAACGTCGTAATCGAACCTTATTGGATATGGTACGATCTATGATGTCCCTTACAGATTTGCCATTGTCACTTCGGGGTCACGCATTAGAGACTGCTGCATTCACTTTAAATAAGGCACCATCAAAATCCGTTGAAATGACACCATATGAATTATGCTTTGGTAACAAACCTAAGCTGTCTTTTCTAAAAGTTTGGGATGCGATGCTTGTGGGCTCCCCCGGATTATTCATCCGAGAATCCCTGTTATGCATACATCCATGTTCCCATGATCAGTGAGTCGTGGAACATAGCCGACAAGTATCATTACAACATCCGAAACATAATGAATTACAAGACTTACATAAATGACATTCTGGCTACAACATCCTTAGGAGTGGAATATCATCATGCGTAGAGCCCAAGCGTGCCTCAACCTATAGGCAGCTGACTGGGAGGACGGCCTAGCTCGCTGGACGTCACATTAATCTTCCAATGCTGAACCTCTGAAAGTCTAGCCAAGTAAATAGCCAGGGACAAAGCCGTGAGTACTTTTGAATGTACTCGCAAACCACCAGGATAACTGAAATAAGGAAATGCAAGTCGGGTTGTGGCGAGAGAGATTTATCTGGGATTGTTTCTGAAACATCTTAGACTAGCTATAGTAGTTATGGCATCTCCATATCTTTGTTGAAAAAGAGTTTTGAAAACATGGCTTTGTTTTATAAGTCAAGACATCTCCATATCTTTGTTGAAAAAGAGTTTTGAAAACAGTTTTGGAGTAAAAACCCTTTTTAAACCTCTTCGACCACCTCGGGTCAAAACAAAGCTTTCGAACTCGGGTTCCCCTGAAACCTTCGTCCTCTTCGTCCTTGTTTCCCAAACAAGCACAGTTTGGCTAATCCTAGCCAACACCTTTACAACCGTCCTTGACCGTGGACACGACTATTCGAATAGATTATACTCTGCAGAGTTTGCGCACTTTCCCCACAAGAATCAATACATCCGCCGGGATACAACCACGGCCCACTACCACTGTGGATGGGGGTCCGGATAATCAAACCTAACATTTCGCTTGTCGACCCTAGCAAAGGCATGCTTTTCCTTTTGGGTTTGTTCTCCCCAGAAACGAGTATGTGGCTCCCAGCCATAGTCCTGCCTTCCGTACACACGCATACCCAAGCCGCAACTTGGCGTATACCTTAAATATGGTGACTCCACTTCCTTCCGTACTCCAAGTCATACCATCCGCGGGAGACCCAATTTTTGCACCGGCCTCCTTCCAGTACAGGCTCACTCTTGCCGAAGCAAGCAACAGGCTTCAGATCCGAGATCTGGTAGCGCCTGCCTGGAATTCAAGGGATCTCTCCCTGTAAGCAATGTAGAAGCTGCCTCGGCTAATGCGGACAAACTACGAGT
Source organism: Avena insularis (assembly GCA_023614405.1). NCBI lineage: Eukaryota > Viridiplantae > Streptophyta > Magnoliopsida > Poales > Poaceae > Avena > Avena insularis. Next base: position 52,915 of record JAJUPC010000534.1, on the reverse strand, counting down.
TAAGCCCCATCACCTGGGGTAATGTGGTTGCACTGATAAAAATTGTTCCGGTAAAGGCGTAGAACATCCCATCACATTCTCATTGCTCATCATCACCATTTCTTTCTTTAAAACATCCGCTAGGAATGATGCCTCTTCCCAAGGGTTTTATAAAGAAGTTTAAAACCTTTATAGTGGGATAAATCCCCAAAAAAGTTTATTTTTGTCAAAACCGCGGTTTTCCAATGAGGTAGGATGCTAACCATCATACTCTCGATCTAAAGGGATAAAATGGTATGTACATCGGGGTGGTGCCTTGAAGGACACAAAGTCATAACTTGGAGGAGCCAAGTTACTATCGCAGTATTTGTAAAACAAGACATGTAGGTGGGTAATGCAATTTATAAAGATGATACAAAACAGCTAAAAGAGAGTAGGACATATATCCGAGTTCAGGAATGGTGGCTTGCCTGTGGTCAGCAATAAGTCCCTGGACTTCTTTAGAAAACCAAGAATACCCAATAATTAATAATAAGAAGTCCCTTCCTTCTTGTCGTCAAACAGTCACACTATCGTCGTCATCGGGTATACATGCAAGCAGACAAGTCCACAATCAATACAAGGCATACATGCATCAAACCATACAGCAAGCAAGCATGAGGAATCCTACTTAACTCAGTAGGTTTTGGAGGAGTGGGATACTAGGAGTAGAAATTACTAGATTGCCATTGTAGTGTTTTTCTCTTGGAAGATGGATGTCTAGGATAGATATCTTGGAATTGGATTGGGGGTTCTGAGGTCTGTAGGATACCAATGTGCAAAAGTGATATCCTCAAATAGTCTTGTCAAAACAAAACCCACACAAGTGGTTTCACTTGATTACCAATTTTCTAGAAGTTGGTTATGCTTTTTATAGTGGATTAAACTCTAGTTTGAGGAAATAATTCACCAGAATTTATCTGGAGCTCCAAAAATTATTCCCTTGGGTAGTTAGGTAGTGTTTGATGTACTGAACCATCTAGAGTTGGAATCAGGTCAAAAGACTTACCAGAATGCCATCAGGAAATTCCCAAAGATAGTTCTGTCTGGTTTTTCTCTTTTTCACCAGATTAATTATACAGAATCTATTGAGTTGGTTCCAAAGGCATGTGATAGGCATGTAGAATACCTTTCTGTAGAAATTGGATTCAACCTTTTTGGAGTTGTCAAACTCCAGGAGTGATTTATTTAGTGAAAATACCCATTATAGAAGTATTTAAATCACTAAAATTCAACCAAGCTCAATAAATTCTGAGCTGCTAGGATTTGATATATGTTGATAATATGAGGTACTGGGAGGTGTAAGTAGGTCAATACCACACTTGGTTTGACCTAGAGAATTTATCTAAGGCAGAAAGTTGCATTTTTTGTTATTTTTGGTAAAGGCATCCTTCTGCTCACCTTGGCATAGGACCTATGCTAGATGATGGGTATTTTAAATACCTCTCAGTAGAGCCTTGGTTCTCCCCAAATGGACACCTAAAACTGTCTGAGGAATTTATTTAGTGCAAAGTATACTTGGCAGCAGAATAAATTCCAGCAATTAATGGAAATTATTTTGAACTTGGAGTTGCCTCTGCATGTTTGAGAGAACATCAGGGAACAACCAGAAATTTGAATCTTGGCATTTGGACTTAATTTACATTTTTAATTGGATTTAATTCAACTAGTACAAAACTGGAGCTGTAGTTCTAAAAAAAGAAGAAGGGGGCAACAGGGACTAGGCTGGATCTGGGGTGTACTAGGCCGGACAGGAGGGAATCGGCCCACCGCGCACAGGGCGACGCGCGGGAGGGCGCAGTTCGAACCTGACTGGCGGGGCCCGCCAGCTAGCGAGAGGGGGCGGCCGAAGAGGTATCGGTAGATCTCGGCCGTCGGTTTAAGTGGCGATGGACAGCGCATCGTCATCGTCCACCCGGGCTCGCCGACAACGAGAGCTAACCCTAGCAGAGGGTGGCGCAGGGCGGGGAGCTCACCTGAGGGCTCGAGGAGGGCCGGGGAGGCTGCAGAGCGTCGCAGTCGACGATGCTGAGTAGATAGAGGGGCGACACGAGGTGGTTTGACGCCGGGAAGAAGCTCGCGCGTCTGAGGCCGAGGGTGACCTCGTCAGAGCTCAACACCAACGACGGAGGAGTTGGTCTTGAGCAAAAATAGGCATAGGGTTAGGTAGAGGAGAGGTAGGGGAACTCGTGAGCAGACATGCAGAGGAAATGGAGCAGGGGAGGAAGAGCCTTGCTCGATTCGGTTAGGAGGCCGAGAGCTCTCCTTCTTCTTCCTCTGGTCAGCACAGGGCAGGGGAGTGGGAGTGGAGCCTAGGGAGAGTGAGTGGAGGGGTGTGGGAGCAAATGAGGGGCAGATGTTAGCTGGGGGTGGCCTCTGGCCATATATACTAGGGAGGAGGGGTAGATGAGGTAAATTACCCATTTGGACATGGTGGAGAGGGGATGTTGGCCAGGGATTGGTCCAGGGCTCGGTGGAGAGGGGTAAGAAGGGGTTTTGGTCATGCTGGATCAGAGAGGGAGGTGGTGGCAGCTGTGGTAATTAAGTGAGACAAATCTTGTAAGATCTTGTTGTCTCTCTCTCTTTCTACTAGTACAAGGGCAAAATGGGAAGGGCTGAGGTGGTGCTACAGTGCTGGTCGGCCAGGGGTGTGTCCTGATGATGAGGATAAGCATTGAGCAAGTTTTGAAGAATTTTGGAAGTGGTTTTGGGTAGTGGTTTGCTTAATTGACAAATTTGATCAAAATAGATGGTTATGAAGTAAGTCCAAAAACTTGCATTGAACCAGAGGAGGAAATGGTACTGGTAGAGAGATGAGGTAAAGGTAGACTCCTAGGATTTAATTGAGATTTTTCAGTGGAGTTTTAGTCCACTTAAATCCATTTACTCAAAAAGGACAGAAGTGATTTCTAGAAGATCATTTGATAAATTTACATTGGACAAGGGTGGACTTTCATTTGAGGGCGTCCCAAATGTGAATACACACTTAGGGGAATTTTCCCAAGATTTATTGGGGACTAGAAGTATTTAAAACAATTATTATTCCAATTCAGCCATTTAAGGAAATGGGCAAAAAGAAATAATAAAGCTCCTCAAAAATAATTATTTTTTATATGGAAAGATAGGGTAGGATATATGGAACTCACATGAGCCAAAAATTAGAGAAGTGTTTTGGCAAAAAACCAAACTTTCCTTTATGGAGGGAGTTTTGGAGATTTGACTATTTAAGGAACTAAATAGTTTTGGGGCCATAATAATTATGGATAATTATTGATAAATCTTTGGGGTCAAAGTGGATGAGATAGACAAGGTGTTGCAGGCAGTTGTAACCTTGTGGAGTGAAATTCCAACTTGAAAAGGATGGAAAACAAGGGGTTGATGATCTAGGGTGAGGTTATTTTTATACCACCAAAACATGCTTGCATCTTGGAGCTCAGAGCTCACCTTGGTACAAGGGATAGATGGGTGGGTAGACCAGGTAATATAGATGATCATGGAAGAATAAGTTTGGATTAAAAGCATTTGAGGTGATCTAGAAGTGATGGAAAACTTTGTTGAAAAATAAGGCTGTCAGACAAAATGAGTCATGAGGCCTTATAAACCAAGTGGGTTTAAGCAGCACAGAGATCCACTTGGAACAAGTGAAGTAGATATTTATAGACATAAATGAGTAGATCACAACCATGCAGAGAGTTGGTCCAAAGGAGGTTGTATGAGGGTGTGAGACTCTACCAAAGTAGGCATGATGACTAGTTTTGCAGGAAATATTATTTTCTTGTCTGCAAACCCATCAAGGATGAGTGGGTTGGAGGATGATCTAACCAAGGGAAAATGTGGGTCTTGGTAGTCCCTAGGAGGGTTAGCAAGATGGTTCAAGTGCATTTCCAAAAATGCACATGGTTTGAGAAAAGGAGGCATTCAAAGAGGTGATGTTGAAACTGTTTCCAGACTTGGCCAAATTTGGCAGTTTTGTGGATTTTGACTAGAGTATGAGAGGGAATGTTCTTGGAGAGGTTTCAAGGTATCAGAGCATCAACAAGTGTATGATGTTGAGGTGTAGATTGAGTAGCAGGGATCCATGATGGATATTGGTCTTCATTGGCTTGGAAGCTTCTAGAATGGAAATCTTCAGAATGGATCTGGTTAGGGGTTTTAGATGATCACCTAGTGGTTAGGGATCATATCTAGGTTTGTATTCTTGCTTAGGTATTGATGTTTTGGAAACATCTTGATCCTAGTGATGAGCTCCTAGAGTGACTCATACTACTTCCTAAGCAAACAAGTCAAATAGCAGATCAAAACAACTCATCAGATAGCAGATCAAGGCAACTCATCTTATAAACTATCCAACTACTACTAGGGTTACCATCAAGCTTAGCTTGAGGTAAGGTTGGGGCATTTTGAAGAGGTTGAGTTTTTAATAAGATGAGAGTCCTTGGTATCTCTACCAAGAGTAAAATTCAAATGCTTTGAAAAGACGTTTTGGGGAAACTAGAGATAAGGTTAGTTGAGTGTTCTGTCTTGAAAACATAAGGAGATTATTATATATCTCTCCATAGTTTTGTTAATAGAAGCTACCAAAAATAGTTTTGGTTGCACAAGCATCTTGGCTCAGGTTTTGAAATGCCAGAACGTTTGAGAATATGTAAAATGAGCCAGGATAGTTTTCGGTAAATAACTTTTGTCAACTGAGGGTGAGGTAAGGAGTATCATAAGATACACTCTCATAAACACAAGGGTATACAAACAATAAGCAAGCACTGCACCAAAGCACAAGAAAAAGTTTTTGTTCCCCCTGATTTTTGCATTCTGGACAACTAATCAGGGTTGCTGAAATTGGGATGTTATAATGCTTATGTGAAGAAACTTCAACCTGATAAGCTCAAACCCAAAGCAGAAAATGCGTCTTCATAGGATACCCAAAAGAAACAATTGGGTACACCTTCTATCACTGATCCGAAGGCAAAATGTTTATTGCCAAGAAAGGATCCTTTCTAGAAAAAGAGTTTCTCTTGAAAGGTGTGAGTATTAGGAAGGTAGAACTAGATGAGGTTATTGAACCTTCTCTTCCAGAAGTCGCGAGTAGCACAGCGCCGGAATCTGTTCCAGTGTTGACTCCACCCATGGAAGAAGGAAATGATGATGAGGTACCCACCCCTCCTCATGAAACTCCAAGAGAGAGTGTTACCAAACCTCGCAGGCTGGACAGGATACGTACAGCTCCGAAACTATACGATGATCCAGTCCTCAATTTCATTATAGATGGAAGAGATGACCCTGCGACGTATGACGAAGCAATGACGAGCCTTGATTCCAACAGATCGCTAGAAGCCATGCAATCTGAGATGGAATCCATGTATGATAACCAACTTTGGACTTTGGTGGACTTACCTCATGACCGAAAGTCCATTGAGAATAAATGAATTTTCAAAAAGAAACGGACGCTAACGGTAATGTGACCATCTATAAAGCTCGACTTGTCGTGAAAGGGTTCCAAAAAATTCAAGGAGTTGACTACAATGAGACTTTCTCACTAGTAGCGATGCTAAAGTCTATTAGGATTATGTTAACAATTGCTGCATTTTTTGATTATGAAATCTAGCATATGGATGTCAAGACGCGTTTCTTAATGGAAACATTGAGAAAGAGTTGTATATGATACAACCAAAATGTTTTGTCAATCCTAAGGATGCTAACAAGGCATGCAAACTTCAGCGATCCATTTATAGACTGAAGCAAGCATCGTGAAGTTGGAATCTCCAATTTTATGAAGTAATCAAAGGTTTTAGATTTGTCCAAACCATCGGAGAAGCTTGTATTTACAAGAAAGTGAGTGGGAGATCTATTGTATTTCTGATCTTGTATGTGGATGACATATTGTTGATTGGAAATGACATAGAACTTATGAAAAGCGTAAAGGGTTACTTAATTAGTAAGTTTTCAATGAAAGATCTTGGTGAAGCTACATACATATTAGGCATCAAGATCTATAGAGATAGATCAAGACGCTTAATAGGATTAACACAGAGTACATACCTTGACAAGATTTTGAGAAGTTCAAAATGGACGGAAGTAAGAAGGGGTTCTTACTGATGTTGCAAGGAACGGTTTTGAGTAAGACTCAAAGTCCAGCGACAACAACAGATAGATAAATAATGGACCGTGTCCCCTATGCCTTAGCCATAGGTTCTCTTATATATGCTATGTTATGTACAAGGCCAGATGTGGCACGTGTTGTCAGTTTGACTAGTAGGTACCAATCTGATCCAGGTTCAGAACACTGGAAGGTAGTCAAGGATGTCTTTAAGTACTTAAGAAGAACTAAAGACATGTTTCTTGTATATGGAGGTGAAGAAGAGCTCATCACAAGGTGTTACGTTGATGCTAGCTTCGACACCAATCTCGATGACTCTAAGTCACAATCCGGATATGTACTTTTGATGAATGGTGCAGCGGTGAGTTGGAGGAGCTCCAAGCAACCAGGATTGCGAGATCTACAATGGAGGCAGAATATATCTCTACTTCGGAAGCAGTGACGGAAGCAGTTGGGATGGAGGAGTTCATTTCTGAACTAGGTGTGGTTCCAAGTGCTTTGGATCCTATGGTGATCTATTGTGAAAACAATGGTTCCATAGCTAATGCTAAGGAACCAAGGTCTCACAAGAATTCCAAGCATATAAAGCTCCATTTCACTCCATCCAGGAACATGTTTAGGATGGTGATGTAGAGATTTGCAAAGTACATACGGATCTGAATGTTACAGATCCATTGACTAAACCTATCCCAAGGGCAAAACATGATCAGCACCAGAACTCAATGGGTGTTAGATTCATGACTATGTAAATTAGATTATTGACTCTAGTGCAAGTGGGAGACTGAAAGGAATATGCCCGAGAGGCAATAATAAAGTGGTTATTATGCTATTATAGGTTTATAACAGATGTTTATTTTTCAAGCTAGAATTGTATTAATAAGGAAACGTTAATACATGTGTGAATTATAAACATATAAGGTTCGTAGTAAAGCCTCTCTTTATACTAGCTTGTTGATTAACATATGATCAAAGCTTTCCTAATCATGAACATTGGATGTTGTTAATAATAGGTTCATATCATTAGAGAATGATATGATAAACAGTCCCCCGCAGTAGATGTAGAAATACGATCATGTCATCAAGTTTAAATTGCTATCGCATTCGTAGTAACTCAATGTCCTTAGACCATGAGATCACGTCAATCACTTTCATCGGAAGAGTCCTTTGATTACATCAAATGTCACACCATAACAGGGTGATTATAAAGGTGTCATCAGGTATTTGGAAAGTGTTAGTTGAGGGTCGTGGATCAAGATTGGGATTTGTTCATCTGGATGACGGAGAGGTATACTCAGGGCCCTCTCAGTGATATCACATTGACATAGCCTTGCAAGCAAGTGATTTGATCACTAGAATGTCATATCACATGAACGAGAAAAAGAGTACTTATTGGGAACGAGATTAAACAAGGTATAGATGATACCGAGTGATCGAATCTCGGAGAAGTAATATATCGCGAGAGAAAAGGAATTTGATTGCGGCAAAAGAGGTTCAGATGATCATATGATTTCTGTGGAACTAGTGGGAGTTGTTATGGATCTCTAGGTCCCGCTAATGATTATTGATTGGAGAAAGTCTCGATCATGTATACATAGTTCTCGAACCCATAGGGGGACACACTTAAGGTTAACCAACACATTTGAGTGGATAGGGAACATAGGGGAAGTCAATGGACATCGCAGAAAATTGTTCTATCGATTCTACCGAAATAGTTTCGTGGTATCAAAACATTGCATGGGATCAAAATGTTAATGTGTTCATTAAATGAAGTACTCATTAAATGAAGTGTTCATTAAATTTAGTTGCATTAAAATGGAATTAAAGTGTTTTAATGGAAAGACGTTTAAGGGAATTAAAGTGCTTTAATGGAAAGACCTTTAAGGGAATTAAACTGCTTTAATGGATAGACCTTTAAGGGAATTAAAGTTCTTTAATGGAGATTGAATGAAAGGAGGGGAAGGGGCATCCCCATGGCGCCTATAAAAATAGGTGGCCTCCTCCTCCTCTCCACACACTCTCTCACAAGCTCTCTCATATACCCCAAGGTTGGCATCTTCTCCCTCCTGCTTGCCTTGTCAATTGCCACTAGAAAAGGTTCTCGGCGAAGCCCTGCTCTAAACCATCCCCTCCACCACCACTACTATGGCGTAGCGCTGTTGGAGTTCCCGGGGATCCGCTACTTCTGCTGCCCGACTGGAGCAAGGGATCGGGAGTTGTCAACACACCCAGCGTGTGACCAATTATGGAGGCTCTACCCGTCTATGGTGTTGATCGTCTACACGTCCTTGAGGATGGTCGTGTACCATCTACATCAACTACGTTTGTTTGCGGGAATCTTAACCCGCTTACGATCTACGAGGGTGAGTCCATCTGTAACCTTTGTAAAGTATCGCCTAGATTCGATCTTGGTAGTTGCAAACCGTAGGATTTTGTTTTTGTTTTATATGCAACGAACCCCATCAACAACTAGTAAGTTCAATGATCCACCAACCTCTCTCTATAGTGGGAGGCCGTATCCCTGGAAGCTCAAGGAGTGGGACACCAAATATGATGAGAACAATTGACGTGAGGAAGAACCTGCGACAACAACTCAAGCTTGGGGGAGTTCCACCTAGTCTTTTATGCTTTTTAGTGTATCATATGCATCTAGTATGGTTTTGGTTTGGGAATGCCTTTTATCTTTTATCTTTTATCTATCTTTAATTTAGTGTATGCAATGCTCCTTGAGCATTATCAGGTATCCTTGTTTGAGTGGTTTTTCGATGAAATATAAAGTATGGTGTCATCCATGGTTCCATTATCAGGAGGATTTATGGGTAACACTCATGCAGATGGGTGCACCATATTTAGAAGCTTCAATTACATCTTGCCTAGAAAATATATTAACTAAATTATGTTGGACAAATAAGAATTGATCTAGAGTTGGAATGAGAAAGTCTCAAACAAAATTGAGAGTTAGAATTTGGAGGACAAATGTGGTTTTTAGGATAAAAAGTTAGGAAGAGGAGTAACAAGGGGGCATGAGATACACTTGTTATGCTTAGTAATCAAACGATAAACTGAGAGTTATGGACATTTCAATACATATGCTCTAATGGGAAGTGAATGAAAAATAAGAAAAAGAAAAAGAAAAAGAAAAAGAAAAAGAAAGAGAAAGTGGACACCCCAAAGAGTAAGAAAAATATTGAAAGAGCATATGACATGATTGAAAGATCCATAAATAAGGTTTATGCTCAGGATATTAAGAAATAATACCGTTAACTGATGCCATGCAAGTGGTGAAAGTGTTCAATGCAAGTTGAACTTCATGTCTATCTTGTTATAATCATTCTCTTCTAGCAACTAGTTATCTTGTGAGAGTTTATCTATTTTGCAAAGTCTTTGAAAGTGTGGTTGAAAGCCAGTATGATAGTGGAGATGATTCAAATTGTCTAACCATGCAGTGGTTAGATTTATTCAAAAGTAAGGAGTAGTTGTGAGAGTTTCTATTTATGATTCCCTCATTTGTATGAGTGTTATTTACAAATATTCTAAAGTAACTGAACATGCATAAGTTGATGATACAATTCTTGTATTTCTTTTATCAACCATAAGCTCGTTGATACATGTTATGATCTATTCGCGTATTTGCTCGAGGACAATCAAAGATTTAAACTTGAGGGAGTTGATACTTGCATTTTGTATCATCTTAATAGCATCATACATGACTAGTTTATATTGTTACTAGCATTATTATATCATTTTTTATGAATTTTTTAGATGATCTATGGGACTTTCCTACACAGTCCCTTGTTTTGGTATTTAATTCTTAGGAGGCATAAAACCTTCTTTTTCGTATTTTGCCATTTCAGGATCTCTCTGGACCCTAATTAATTCAAGTAAAAATACCACGGAAGTTTTTCAACACAAGAAGGACCATGGGCTTTTGAAGCATGCGAGGTGCGCCACGAGGTCCCAGTGAGGCGTGGTGGCGTGGGCCCCATCTCGGGTCGTGCCACCTAGGCCCATTCGGGACTCGAGTGTTGCCTCAGCTCCCCCTTTTTACGTATGCATCATATCGCCCGAAAACCTACACCATAATTTACCACGATTTACAGAGGCGACGGCGGAGGCGATAGTCTTCTCCTACCCCGGTAGAGACCAGACCCTGCTACTCTGAGGACTCCGAAGAGGGGGAAATCGAAGCAATCATCATCACCACTCCTCCTTGGCATAGGGGAGGCATCTCCATCACCATCTACATCATCACCAACATCAGCACCATCTCCATCTCGAAGATCCATCGCTTTCCGCTCATAGTTTATGATCAGATTGAACCCTAGATATTGTTTTAGTGCCTTGTGCATGATTATTCTTGGTAACTTGACATTACTTTGTGGTGAAGTTATAATTTCAGGTTGTGTTGTACCCCATATGCCTCTAATCTGTATCATGTTTCACCGTTGTGAGTTGTTCCCCATGTTCTTGAGGGCATAGGATGAATTGGCTATGACTTTCATATACTCCCTCCATTTCAAAATATAAGATGTTTTAGCTTTTGTGAAGCAAATATATCTAGACATCTTTTAGTATGTATGTTCACTCCAAATATACACACTATAAGATGTCTAGATACATTCGTTTCACAAAAAGCTAAAACATCTTGTATTAAGCAACAAAGGGAGTAGTATACAATGAGTATTTGGTAATATTCTATGTGGTTCTATGATGGTATTATGTGAACGCTGACTGCATATTACTTCACCTATATGGGCTCATAGGGATGCACCTTAGTGCAGTGGAGAGACTAAGGAGGGACAGAATGATAGAAACCGTGTCCTAAGTCTTGAAGTTATAGTAAGGGTTTTTATATTAGAGACCTTAGAACTTTATGCTGGTTGGACTTTATGTCTTAATGAATCCTTTGTTTGCTCATGATAATGGCCTAAGGACCAATCAAAAGGGGTGTGCTTGCTCATGTATATGGCTGCACCTATTTTAGGCTTCGTCCAAAGAGAATAAAACTTATCAAGATGCTCACATGCTGCTGTAAAAATCTCTATACCAAGTAAATCCATGCCGTCCTCGGGAACATTTGTCACATATAAGCACATAATCTTGAGCTTGTCCACTTGCTGCATAGAGGATTGGGCTTTCTCTAAAAAGGAACATTTACTTTACTTGAATCTATTTTACTTGCAATTTACTTTACAATAATTTACTTTTCTGCAAACTATAAACCCCAAAACACCAAACATTTGAACCTTTTGTTGTTTTATCTGTTTGACTTACTAACCAATACTTTCATCTCTTCGTGGATTCGACAAACTTTTTTATTGAAAAGTACTACAATCGATATCCTACACTTGGGAGACATCAAGAATACACAAACTCAGAACCCTAGGTTAGTTATTTTATCAATGATGTCCTTCCTTAACCTAACTTGAATGGAATATTACTATTTAATATAAATTCATGCACTATTGTCCACTAAAATGGATATGTGGGTGAAATAAGTGTGATGACTAAAGACCAATTATGTATAGAAAATTTCTACTACAGAAAAAAATCGGGAATGGATGATACACAGTCACTACCCACCTGAAATCCGGAACTATCTCCCACCTAATGGTATGTCTTCACATGTTCTAAAATTGAAGAGAGAAGTTGTAAGGTTGTATTTCCCCTATGTGTGGTTTTCGTAATTAGTATGGATTAAAATCTTCCATAGGTAATGCTTGAAGTCCCATGTGTTGGGTTCAAAGTTGTATGCCATGAAGATAAATACATACCTTGAGTATTGGTATTAAGATCATTGATTTAAAGAGATGAATTCAATATGATTAATAAGAAATTAAATAATATGAATTTCTTGTGTGAAACTCAAAGGAACCCATACTCTAGCTTATGTGTTAATCCATGGAGTATAATCAGTCGGTGGTCGAGTAAATAGCAATGTCGCCGACGCTCTGAAGCTAAAAGTAGCACAAAAATTGTCTTTCGGGCAGCACTACCAAAATGCAACATTTTTCTTAAAATTCACGATCAACACAAACTACAGTGATGAATGCCAAACACAATGCTAGCTAGGCGGGCACATACCCAGTGTCAAGACAACTTATAGAAACCAGCAAGAATAGAATTCATTATCTGGAGCGGATAGACGGTGTAGAATAAAAATGTTGAAGAACAAGCCCACATTGGTCAATTAGTTAGACCGGTCTCCATCGACTCTACATGATGACCCACAGTAGGACCATTTATCGATGAGATGGGTCCGTCCCAAGCCATTTGTGTGTACACTGCAACCCCCCGACCAACACGAACAAACCCACTGAACATGAACTACCTATGTTTTGAAAAATATGATATTTTAGGAGTTCAAATTAAACTTTAAAACGTCATATATTTTGAAATGGAGTATGTACACGCTAACATATGTTCACGTGGTTCTTATGAATCAAAAGCAAAGCTAGACCTATGTATGCTACATCGGTCTAGAGAAACCATTCCCATTATTTAATACCGTGTGATGTTTTTACTATGTAATTTTTTATTTTGTGAATCATTTCTTATCAGTTAAAACTAAATTGTAGCTTTAATATCTTTAAGATCCGCATGAATGATGTACTTCTCTTAAAATTTAAAATGAAATCTTTTCTAATTTATCTTAGTTTTGTATGATAGTCAATAAATGCTACATGTTAAAATCCATCTTCTAGAGCTTGTGTTTTGTTATCGTCGACTATATGTTGCTTTGTCCATACGGATATCAATGTGAACAACAATAATACTTCGCTACTCTGACTTCCATGTAGATAATTTGGTTCATATCATACATTTTCTTATCATAAGATCTTCAAATGTGACAATAAAATGCATTTTTGTCTAACAACAATAAAATTATTAATAACAATTACATGACCCGTTTTAATGTAAATAAGGAATATATCAATAGTTCACATCCTTTCTACCCAAAGTTAGAATAAACAATGGTGTCTTATTTATACTTAATATTTTCACCTTTTCTATTTAAGTATAAGTATACTTTGTCCAGTCATGCATCCTTTTTCTTGTAATTTTTGCAAAAAATATTAGCTAACTTAACTAATGTTTCCACAAAGCTTTTAATATTAATACATATTCTTTTTGTTGTACAGTTCAAACATCCAACGCCGTGTTTTATCTAATGTAAAGTGATTTTTATTTTACCTCAAAACTATGACTTTCTTTGTAAATTTGTGGATAATCACTTAAACTAATCTTTTGTTACGTTAAATTTGTAGTAAATATAAAAAAGGGGAAATTGGAAAAATACATTGGGTGGACATTAATTTGTGAGATCTAGGGTTCTTATAGTGTATTTACAAGTGTTGGTCCCGGATATGTTGATAAATGTTTTTATAGTTTTATGGTTGTCCATTTCATATGTAAATAAATAGAAATATCTAGAGTATTTGACATGTCATCAACAAGTTCTCATACATTTAAGAAACATTGTCACACTGGTACATTTAACCCGAGACATCTTCTGTTCACTTTGTTTATCCATAACTCATGTTATTCTGCCCACTGCAACTGCTAACATACATACATATTTTTTAAATCCAGTTATCTATTGAATTCTTAAGAAATAAATGTTTGAAATTTCTTCATGTTCTATCTTAGTTTATATTTCTTATCTAATGCATAGATATAAAATTTGCTTTAATGTTTAATTATTTATGGACTATATATTGTGTGTTTTTCTAAATAATAAAATTATGGAATAACTTGATAAGTTTATGTACTTTACATATGAATTGCACTTACTATGTAGTTATTTATGGCTTTATTTGTGGTGCATTCCTATAAAATAAAAATGCCAATTTTCCAAATATCATCATTATTATTGTTTTGTTTTTGAACCATGTTTGTAAAATACCCTTAAACTCAACTTCTAATTATTATAAATAAATAATACAACATAATTTAAATTTATCTATTTATGAAAGTCATATAAAGTGCACACACAATCTAGTTGGTATTTTCCTATCGTGTTAGTGATTTTATATAAATTGTAGTCCTCAATCCAGCTTAGTTGTAGTACTTATGTATAGTTAATTCCATTTTCTGGCTATTCATAGACTTCAGATGTAGTTTGTAAGCTTAGTTATAGTACTTATGTATAGTTAATTTCATTTTTGTCTATTCATAGACTTCATATGCAGTTCGTATAAAACCTAATAGTTGGGGTATACAATGTACAATCATGTTTATGGGGGATAAATATAAAGCATTACAATATGTGTGCGAACATAATTGTTGTTTGCCTTTTGTTTTCATAATTTGCAGATAGATAGACAGATAGACAGACAGATAGATAGATAGATAGATAGATAGATAGATAGAGGAATCCCTATTAGCACTTAGAGTGTTGAAAAGTTATTTTGCACCCAATAAATATACGTGTATATCCATTCTCTCCATGCATGATCTTTTCGTATACTTTTTTAAACTCAAATACGTTCTGCTACTTAATGAACTTAAAAATACTCCCCCCGTTTAAAAATAAATGACTTATATTTGCTAGATTCATATATATCTATACGCTAAAATAATTACGAATCTAGATAAATCCAAATCATTTATTTTTAGACGGAGGGAGTACATTTTCTTCTCTTATAGGGCTGTACTTTCGGGTTCAACCGTTGCCCGTTCAAAAAATTACTCCTACAAACAAACCCCCGAAGGTCCCCAAACATGAACTACGTGCTAACGCCCGTACGTTCACGTGGTGCTTGCGAAGCGAAAGCAAGGCGAAAACGATCTGTAACTACCGTACGTTGACGGTGTACATGCATCGGGCCGGAGCAAGATACCGGAGCAGCAGGTCGAGCGGGCGGAATAGAAAAGGAAACGGCAGCTACGCCTACGTGGTCACTGACCGGAATGGCCGGGATATCATACCGCCTCCGGCGCTCCAGCCGTTGCTCTCTCCTCTTTATAACACAGCACGGTACAACACACGCGCACCACTTGCTCGCTCTCCTAGCTCGCCCACGTTTCTCCGGCCCAACCAATCCACGCCACACCACGCTGAGCGCTGAGGTAGCTAGAGGCGAGGCGCGCGCGGTTCTGGTCACGCGGATGGGGAATTGCCAGGCGGCGGAGGCGGCGGCGGCGGTGGTCCAGCACCCGAGCGGGCGCACGGAGCGGCTGTACTGGTCCACCAGCGCGGCGGAGGTGATGCGGGCCAACCCGGGCCACTACGTGGCGCTCGTCACGCTCCGCGTCGCCGAGGAGCGCCACGACAACGCCGACGGCACCGGCGCGCGGCGCACCGTGCGACTCACCCGCGTCAAGCTCCTCAAGCCCAAGGAGACGCTCCTCATCGGCCACGTCTACCGCCTCATCACCTCCCACGGTAACCACCAATACACTATCTAGCTTCTCCTCGTCCTCTCTCCTCTCCTGCTAGCTCTGCCGCTAACATGGTTGGTTTGGTGCGTGGCGTGCAGAGGTGACCAAGGCAGTGCAGGCGAGGAAAGAGGAGAAGATGAGCAAGGCGCGGCAGCAGCTCCAGCAGCTCGAGTCGTCGTTGTCGAGGCAGAGCAAGGCGCGGCCGGCGGCGGACGACGTCGACGGTGACGACGAGGACGACGACGACGAGGCGAGCTTGGACGCGAGTCTCGAGCAGGTACTCCATCCATAGTTGCATTGACTAGACTCGCGCGCTCTTTAATCCACCTACTTATTTTACCATCTCTCTCGCCCGATGCCCCCCATGCACGTTCTCTGCATGATTGATGCATCTTTAATAGCCTCACCATAGTTGCATTGACTTCGAGGCTTCTGCTCGTAACGTCACTCACATGATCAAATCAAAGGGCTCGGTAACGGCTAGTTGGTTAGTTGTTCAGCGCGACTGCCATGTCTTTGTCAGTTCGCCTGCACTGTAGTTCATCAGCATAATTTAGGAATTACTATTAGCAGGGGAATTGAATTTATGCAGCTGCGAAATCGCCAGCCTTTAGCTCAACCAAGAATGGTTTAATTCTGACATTTTCGATCGATCCCCGATTGGCATGCATAAGACAAGATTATGTGGTCCTGTGGATCCAACTGATTGATGCTATTGTACCTTCCAGAATGAGATTTAATGCTTAGAATAAAAAGGGACACAGAATGATAAAGAATTGTGATAAATAAAATACTGAACAGTACTAGTAGCAACTAATGTCAGGACTGAGAATCGTTTTCAGAGATCCGTCTCTACTTGTGTACCATGGCAACGTGCAAATGTTCCGTCTTCTCATATTTTACTGTACCTGGTGACTGCAGTTGGCACGGCAAGACGGAGGAGACGTCCACCGGAGCTCCGGCGCCCGGCACCGGCAGTGGCGGCCCTCGCTGCACAGCATCGACGAGGCCGCGAGCTGATCGTGTATCCAGCCATTCGCCCGCCCCCGGTTGATTAATTAGCTCGCATGCAGGATTCCTATGTTCAGTTTGCTTGACACACCCCTGCCTAGCTAGGATGAGAGGACCGCTCCTGAAGTGACTCGTTCGTTCGGAACGTGTCCCGGATCCGTCATCCCTTGTACATCTTGTCCAGTGTTTTCCTTCTTCAGGCTTTGTTGATTAGTGAGATTGCTCTCTTTCTTGATACATTTGGCTGGCGCATGAAAGAAGTTTATTCAACACAAGTAGCGTAGCTGCAGAATTTATACTAGAGTAGTTACAAGAGATGCCCTGTGGTGTACTTGGCCTTGGTGCATCGGTCTCAGGGTCGTTCGTAGTCGTAGCTTTTGAGGACCCTTCCTCTCTGTTCTATTATATCGTTCTTCGATGCCAGATTAGTACGCAATCATGAGCTCGGTGCCAACGACGGGTGCACCTGCAGGTGGTGAAACGGAATCATCGATCGGGAGAGCCTTTTGGGCTGAAAGCCTCGTTGCGGAGATTCGCGTCGGTGCTGCCTGCCTACCTACACTGCAGCACGCGCCATTACTAGTTTAAGAAGGTTCTTGCCGATGCTGCAAGAGTTTACAATCCGACGCCCATGATACCTAAGCTGAGCTGAGGTAGGTGCTCAGAGATGCCTCTGCATGCAGGCTTGAGGAGTCGACGTTTTCTTCCTAGATTAACTCATGGCGGTTGAGTATTAGTATCATCGGTCTGAAACAAGAATTGATTATCGTCGTTCTGCTATTGAATTTTAGAGTCTATATTAGTGAATCGGTCATTTTGAAATGCTACTGAATATGAACTGGCAACCTGTCGTTATTTCACCGAGCATTATACAATTTAGGCCGTGGGTTCTTGCCTTTCTAAAAGTTTAGCAATTTTAGCAGGCTTGCCAAACTTTTCAAAGGGGTACCTTTCTAGAAAGTTCATATGAGGTTCACCATCTTGGTATTTTGGTATGAAGTGACTCAACTTACAACTACTCTATCTAACTGATGTGAATCTATAAAAAGTTGAGGCCATTATAATACGAACTGGAGAAAGTAGTATAAAAATGGAAGCAGTAAATAAATCATCTCCCAGTTCTAATAACTAAGATGTGATGAGAGAACACTCCATGGCAGCGTGTCAGTCTAGAGTAGCTATAGGCCTATAGCACTCCCTACTCCATAACTCTAGTCGGCATGCTCGATACAGTATGCCCGATAGAAGACAGCCGAAGGAGCACGGCAAAAACCCCTCCTTCAAAGAGTCATCCCCAACTCCGCGCGGCCACATTTGGATCTTCTCGAGCGCGCACTTTACACGTTTTTCTCGCAATCTCACCCGTAGCATCGATCCTTCCAGGCCGTCACCCCTCTCCTCCAAATAAGCCCAACAATCATACATAGATCCGTCCTTGCCCCCAATCCATCCAGACATGATGACTGTGGATTCGAGGCACAACCGACTGAACAACATCTGGACGAAGGTCGGCGACGACGTCTTCAACGAAATAGTTATGTGTCTGGACGCTACCAGCACCGTTCGGCTGGCCGCATGCTCCAAGGAGATGTACCGCCAAGTCGCTAGCAGAAAAGGTAGTAGATGCTCCAAGGATGTCTATGACCACAAGATCGCGTGTAACTACCGCCGGTGTATCTACACGGAGCCAGGATGCGAGTTCATCGGCATCAAGAAAGTGTTCGTCGAGCACCTCATATCTTCCCACTCGATGGCAGTACCTAGAAACAACACCAAAAAATGGGACCCGTCTGTGCCGGTTCGTGCACCGGGCTCTCTTAGAGCTGAGGTCATCGGCATCGGGAAGGAGGGCAAACTGTTCGTTTCCCAAATTGACGGGCATAGCACGGTCTTGCTCCTGTCCGTCATGCCGGTCAGGTCGGTGGCGTGCGAATCGCTGCGGTACGAGGTGAGGTTTTGATCGTTGGTCTTGTTTGCTAGTTTCAATCAGGTTGTAGTAACGAGGTCATCCGAGACAACGATTAGGTCGTCGCTCGCCAACACCATGCAGGAAGTGCTCACGTATTTTCTATCAAAGCCACGGCTTTACTGGCATACTACTGAACCTATCGTCGGACAAGATTCAGTGGTGAGATATCACATCTGAATCCTCTTATGATGATCCTACTGTGAGTGTATGTAATGTTGTACTAATTAGCTAGTTTATGTTGGTAACAGATTCCCTTCGTAATTGGAATTGCCGAAATTAAGGATCCCGAATTTTTCCTAGTTTATCGTATGAATTTTACATGTATGTTGCTGACCTGGAGACCGACATGCGACAATGAAACGAGAGACGCGTCTCAGGCAGGAAATCAAGCGCGTAGCCCGGCCAGCACTTTGACACGCTCTTTTCTTCGAGTACGTATGATGAGACATGTAGTTGTTCCTAGCTTAGTGTAAGCTTGTAGTTCTACACTTCTACTAAGTATTTTATATGGAGTTCAACTACTGCTAATCTATTTTATAGTAATACCTATGTACTAGGACTTGTTTAGATCGAGGGGAGAATATGCTTGGTCTTGCTTTCTTTTGAAACTTAGCGTTGCTGCATTGTTATACATCCATTGAATTTCAATGTCGGCATTGTTGAATCTGTCAGTTCTTTTGGTCATTTTATGCCACCGTTAAATTGGCTACTTTAAATTGCTGCTGAATCTCTCAAGTACTGCTGAACCTGTAAGATACTTTTCTATTCTTATTCTGTACTACCGAATCTTTCAAATGCTACTAATCTGTCAAATTTTATGTCGTTGCTTTTACTAAAGTATTTCGTAGAGTTAATACTGATATACTGGTACTTGTTTAGACCAAGGGCAGTAGATGGCCAGTCTTGATTTTGTTTTGAAACATGGACTTGTCACAATCTAGCTGAGGCTTTGGCATTATGGGTTGCATATATGTTGGTCACACAGACATTGATGTAAGAACGAGATATGCACACAAATGCAGACTTGATCGTCAGTTTTGCATTATCCAATGATGCAGTGTGTACGGATAAAAGGGGCAAATTCATCATGCGCCAAGGTTTTTAGAGCTGAAATACTAACTGATTATCTCTGTACTGCTATTGAATTTTGGTGTCTGTATTGCTGAATCAGCCACTTTGAAATGCAGTTGAATCTGTCACATGCGGCTGATTACGAATTCGAAATCTGTCGATATTTTTCTATCTTATTATATACTTCTGAATCTTTTAAATGCTAATACAAAATCTGTCAAAAGTTTTGTCATTGCTAACTGGCTATTTGCGCTATAGCTTTTGCCTTTCTATCATTGGAACCATTGGATGTGTTTTGGACAGATATGAGAGGGGTAAATATACAACGTGATTTCACCAAGTGAAGTCATAGGGTATCAGTCCAGTTTTGGCGCGGACAGAGAGTGTGTCCATGATTATTTTGAATTTTTGGATGAATATCTGTCAAAATAGTTATTTCTTTTTCCACCTTCCTCTGTCAGGTTTTTGTTTCGAATTCGGACGAGCCACATCACAATGCAATTTTCATTAACGAGGAGAAGAAGTCTAGCCCATTCCGCCTCTCTTTAGCCCAGAACATTTAATTCGGCCTTTTTGGATTCAGAGGAGTGCTGACCATAGCCCACTGAAATTTGAGAAAGGACGCCGTGGAGCACAGCCCGAGCATAGCACCGTGAAATTTGAGAAAGGAGTCCATGAAACATAGGCCATGAAGTATAGCCCAAAGTATTTTTAATTAGGCCTTTTGGGCATTCCCCCACCCTTCAAAAAAGAAACTCTACTTTCCCATGTTTTTAAGAAACTACTCTATCATGTGGCATTTTATAAATTGAGATGCCAGGAGTGCTGCCGTTTTATATTTTAAAAGAGATAAACATGGATACAAAATATTTATAAAAAGACTAATACATAAGTTATAGTACTAATAAACGTTTAATGATATATTTTCTATAGGTATATTTGGTGTAGTTGTATCGCACTCAGTTTACGTCTTTTTAATTCAAAGGTCTTGAGTTCGAATCCCCTGTATGCACATATATATCTCTGGTTTATATATATATATCTTGGCTTTATATTTTTTCTTCTAGTAATATTGCATTACGGACAGGCTAACATCCTGGACCCCCAGACTGCAGCGTCCCGCTAAAATTTGAGAAAGGAGGCCGTGGAGCATGCCCAAAACATTATATTTCAGTCTTTTCAAGGTAAGGGGACTGCTGAAGACCGCACAGTGAAATTTGAGAAAAGAGCCCATGGAGTATAGCCCAAAATATTTTTAATCAGGCCTTTTGGGCATTGCCCCCACCCCTTCAAAAAACTCCACCTTTCCATGTTTTTAAGAAACTACTTTATTATGTGGTATTTTATAAATTGAGATGTCTAGAGCACTAGAGATAAACATGGACACAAAATATTTAAAAAATACTAATACATAAGTTATAATACTAATAAACGTTTAACATTATCTTTTCTATAGATATCTTTGGTGTACTTGTAACACACTCAATTTATGTCTATTTAATTCAAAGGTCTTTAGTTCGAATCTCCTGTATGCACATATATATCTTGGGTTTACATATATATATATATATATATATCTTGGGTTTACATTTTTTATTCTAGCAATATCATATTACTGACAGACTGACATTATTGACCCACCAGCCTGCAGCATCCCTCGAGTTTAGTGGTCGGGTTTGAAAAAAAGTTAAATACTTGTACAGGAGGCTAGCATTGAGGACCCACCCGCCAGAACAGACGAGGCTGCACCAAAGACCCACAAGCCATAACATACTAGAGAGGATGACATGGGGGCCCTAGCAGCGAGACCATACATGGCTGCCGCATCGAGCAATGTTGCCATAATAGCGGATGCTATCGAAAAAAGTCCATCGTACGCAGATTTCATTTACAGAGAGACCGACATGTGGGACCCAGTAGCACGGTCTTATACATGTGCTGCCTCAAGCAATGTTGCCAAGTCCGAAACATGGAGGCGCGAGGGACAAAAAAGTCTACCATGCACACATTTCTTGTAATGAGAGGCTCACATGGGGGACCCCGCAGCCTGGAAAAACGGCTGATGCATCGAGCAATGCTATCCAGTTCGAAACACGGAGGTGCGACCGAGGCAAAAATTCCATCATACACATGTTTCTTCTAATAAGCGGATGACATGTGGGGCCCATCAGCATGATTAAATGGTAGATGCAGCGAGGAACACTATCAAGTTCGGAACATGAAGGCGCGACTGAGGAAAAAATTCTATCATACACACATTTTATTAAAAGGTAGATGCAACGAGCAGTGCTATCCAGTTCGGAACAGGGTAGCGCGAGCGAAGAAAAAAATTCTATCATACACATGATTCTTGTAATGTGAGGCTGACATGGAGGACCTGGCAGCGTGACTAAATAGCAGATAGATCGAGCAATATTATTGAGTTGAAATCAGGGAGGCAATAGCCAAGGAAAAAAATTCCATCATGCACACGTCTCTTCTAATGAGAGCAGGACACGTGGGACCCAGCAGCATGATTAAACGGCAGATGCATCGAGCAACTCTATCAAGTTCGGAACAGGGTAGCACGAGCGAAGGAGTTTTTTTTGCATCATACACACGATTCTTCTAATGAGAGTCTGACATGTGGGACCTAGCAGCCTGACTAAACGGCAAACACATCGAACAACATTATCGAGTTCAAATCAGAGAGGCACGATCGAAAAGTATGGTCCACGAGAGACATTGATGTCCAGGACCCACACGCCTGAAAAGACTTTGGCGAGTCAACATCGCACGAGGAACTGAAAATCTTGCTTCTGCCACGCGCCGGCCGAGCTTCCTCCATGTTTTTAGCGGTTCAGTCATAGTAGAGGGTCGCGAAACCGGAAAAAACATTTTCCATCGGCCATGGTCGAGCCGAGAATTTCGTCGCGAAAGACGCGCCTTCTACGACGACCGTTGGGCCAAGTCTTTGCGGAAGGAAACATTTTTTGTAGTGGTATACAAAGACGCTAGACCCATCAAATATTCCTTACGACATCTCGGTAATGAAAAGTTCAGAGATATAGCTAAGGAATTAGACTGACTCGAGATAGCTGGATTTATTAAGGAGGTCACCCATACTGAGTGGGTGGCAAACCATGTACTTGTCCCCAAAAATGACACTATTTAATTAAGGATGTGTGTTAATTATACCGCCTTGAACAAGGCATATCCTAAAGATCTGTTCGTTCTACCTCAGATTGATCAAGTTATCAATTCGATGGCAGACAGAGAACTCCTTTGCTTTCTTGATGCATATTCCGGTTATCACCAAATTAGGATGAAGGTGTCAGATCAAATCAAGAAATTGTTCATCACATCTTACAGAACCTTCTACTACATAATGATGCACTTTGGCCTAAAAACACAGGAGCTACGTACAAATGCATGATGCGGCGTTGCCTTCATGATCAAATTGGATGGAATGTACATGCTTACTAGGATGACATCGTAGTAATGTCGAATGATAAAGACGACCTTATTGCCAACTTAGAATAAACGTTCGCCAATCTCCATAATGCAACATGATGCTCAACCCCAAGAAGTGCTTTTTAGGGTTGCAGCCAGAAAATTACAAGGCTTCATTGTGTCTCATAGAGGCATTGAAATAAATCAGGACAAGATCAAGGTAATCATGAACATACCCATTCCTACGCGCTTAAAGGGTGTACACCGTCTCACTAGCTACATTACAGTGTTGAGTCGATCCGTTAGCTGGCTTGGACAAAAATCCATGCCACTATACAAACCTCTAAAGAAAACTGACAACTTTGTGCGGAATGACGAGGCAGAAACTGCCCTACAAGAGTTAAAGCATGTACTTTCTTCCGCCCCTATCCTTGTAGCACAAGAGGCTCGAGAGCCAATGTTGTTGTACATTATTGTGGAAAATGGAGTCATCAGCATTTTCATGGTAGGAGAATGAAAAGAGGAGAAACAAGAACAATTGGTGTAGCATCCGACTTACTACCTCAACTAAGTCTTGATGGAATCTAAACAGTGTTATCCACACTACCAGAAGCTAGCCTATGGCATGTTTTTTGCCACAGGAAAGCTAAGACACTACTTCCAAGATCATACAATCATAGTGGTGGGCATAGATCCCCTGGAGGACATAATCAACAACTGTGATGCTACATGCAGAGTTAGAAAGTAAGGCATTGAGCTAGTCGCCTTCGAGATCGAGTACAATCCATGAAAATTTATCAACTCACAATCCCTTGCATATTTTATTGCATATTGGACCGAGATGACAGAAAATATGGCTGTACCAGACCCAGAATCTTGGACACTTCACTTTGATGGGTCGAAGGCCATCAGGGGATTGGGGGCTGGCATCATACGCAAATCACCCCGAGGAGATAAAATGTACTATGTCTTGCAGAAACACTTTAAGGCAACCAATAATATTGCCGAGTATGAAGCTCTACTGCATGGACTTCGCATTGCGAAAAAACATCTGTATTAGCAACATCATGTTCTATGTTGATTTGGATTTGGTTGCACAACAAGTATCTGACACCTACGGCGCTAACAAACACATGGCAGCATATCACACTGTCGTGGATGAGTTAGCCGAAGTGTTCATTGGGTTTTAAGTTCATCACATTCCTAGTGTAGAAAATGAAGAGGCGGATGAACTATCACACATAGGCTCTGCCATAAAACTGGTCCCGGACAGTGCTTTCTTGGAGCACTTGAAAGTTCCATATATCAAAGGAGTTGACGAGGAGTATCCTGCAAAATCTGACTCCCCACTACAAATTGTCATGGCTATTATTCCTAGCTGGACAACACCCTACCGGGAGTATCTAGTAGACATAAAATTACCCAAAGATAAAGTGTTGAGTCGGCTGATTATCTGATGAGCAAAGACCTACACTTTTATCAGTGTCGAGCTCTACAAGCGAAGGCCTTTTGTTGTTTTTCAGCGTTGCATTTCTCCAAAAGAAGGAGCAGAAATCCTACATAAAATCCACCTTGGCGAGTGCGGTGATCCTTTTGTTACCAGATATTTGGGCAAAAGCTTTCTAACATGGTTTATTTTTTGCTTACAGCTAAGGCAAATATCGAAAAGCTGGTCATGACGTGCATAGCTAGCAAAAGTTTACCCATCAATCCCATGTTTCAGCTGAACACCTCAGAATAATTCCGAATACGTGGCCATTCACAGTCTGGGGGCATGATATGGTAGGGTCATTTCGTACAACACCATGTGGTTTTACTCACCTCCTTGTGATGGTGGATAAATTCACTAAGAGGTCATTTGGCACCCATATATTCATTTTATTTAGAAATGAATACATGGATTCATTTCATTAATATTATAATTCTGGAAACACCCACATGTTTGGTTGCCATCGGAATTTGCAAATGACAGGTCTGAGATAGGAATCGGGTTTACACATGGCGATATTTTGATGGATTTGCCAAATGCAATGACAGTCCAATTCCGTGCCAACCAAACAGCATAGGAATGGAATTGCAAAATGAATTCTAGGATTCCAGGTCCAAATGATGGATACCAAACGACCTCTAAGTTGATGGAATCCAAAGCCATCACAAAATATGATGGAGCATAAGCCACTAGACGAAGGGGTTCCATGGCAGAAAAAAGTCCTACTACGAGAACGCACCAACCCAAGATCTATCTATGGATAAGTAACATAACAAGCAGAATACAATATTTATACCTTTGAACACTAGTCGCAGGATTACGTTCCTGTAAAAATGTTGCTGATGAAGCTGAGCGTAGCAGACCTAAAGGTCTAGTAAGATTCAAGCATCCAGCACCACTAACAGCAGTGCCTTGTCGAGTTTTACACATGTCCGGTGTAAAGGACGTCTCCCGGGCCCCCGTCCAGCAAGGCAGCGGAAGAAAAAGATCCGGACCGATTCTAGTAGCATGACAACATGCGCTGAGTGGAGAATTATCTGTCTTGTGGAGCACGTTCCAAACTTGGGAACACGCACGAGAGGGAGAGAGGGAGGGAGAGAGAATGGCAAAGGCCAATTATGGGATGACATTTGGGGAGGCTTGGCACCCCTTTATATAGGAAAAATCTAGGCACTCCCACCCTCCAATTCTCGGGATGGGACTAAACTTGGGACGAGGTGGGGTGAGGGTTAACCAGAGGCTGGGGTGGGCCCCACTTGCACGCCAAGGCCCACCTAGGTGGCCCGTAGGGTGGGAGCCTCCCACTTGGCGCCTTGGCCCACCTGGGCCGAGTCGCCTCCCCTTCTTGGGCCTTCTCCCTTCTAGGAAGGGCCCATGTAGGTTTATTCTGTTTTCCTTTTATTAAATAATTATATTTAATATTAATTCACAATTAAATATTAAATACACTTTATTTAACTCCTATTATTCAAAAATCCTTTTGAATATCATGTGAACACTTCGGTATCTCTCTAGAATGTATTAATATCAACCCGCATCGTATTTACCCTTAAGCGCGACACCATTACGGTTCAGGAATATTCAGACATGATCAAGACACCTCTCCAATCAATGACCAACAACAGTATCTAGAAACACATGATGGTCCCTTCATATTCCATGAATTTGGTTGTTCGCTTAAACCTTTTAGACGTTGACTCTTATTCCTTTTCCATAGTGATACCTAGTTTGTCCAAGACCTGATCACATGTATCCATATACAATTCGATCTTGTTACCGACAAACACATTTACTTGTTCTAGTGATATTACATCCTCATGACCTAGTCACACGCTTGCAATCTCATTGATGGAATCTCACCGAGTGGGCCTAGAGTATCTATCTGTCACTCGTACAGGAAAATCCCGATCTCGATACATACGCCTCAACTATTCCTCTAGAATACCCAATACACACCTTTATAGCCACCTAGTTATGGTCATGGCGGTTGATGTGATCAAAGAAGATGCAGGAGATAGTGATTAAATATGATCTCATGGTCGAAGGATTAAGTTACTTCGCTTTTCTAGATATCACAATGTTGAACATTGTGACTGGATCACATTGAAATTCTACAGTCAGGTGTGTCCATCACTTCATTAAGTTACCTCGTTGTCATTTGACGTTTTAATCAACTCCATGATCAAGAAACCTCGATCATCATCTGCCCAACGAACTAGTACTAGAGGATACTAGGGACCTGGTTGTTTATATACCACACATGTATTAATGTTTCCACTTAATACAGCTATAGCATGATATAAAACTTATTATGAACATTAGAGATATATCAATAAAATCACTTTATTATTGGCCTCTAGGGCATATCTCCTTTAGTATCCCATCTTGCACTAGAGTATAATTACACTAGTTTACATCAGGAAATAATCTAACATCGATAGCATTCATGTGTTGATCATGCTTTTCCGGTGGAAGAGGCTTTGTGAATGGATCAACTGCATCCACATATGTATGTACTTTGCAAACTACAATGTTACCCTTTTCTACATAATCTCTTATTACATGGTAACGAAGGAGTATGTGCTTGGCCATGGAGTGGAACCTCGGGTCATTTGCATTCACAATGGCCCCCATGTTGCCACAATAGATGCACATAGGGTCTTGCACGCTTGCGAACACTCTAAGTTCAGTAATGAACTTCCTCATCCAACCAGCTTCATTTGCTGTTTCACCGGCAACCATGTACTCCGACTCCATTGTAGATTGATCCACTGAGATTAGTTTCCCGCTCCTCTAGCTCATCGCGCCACCATTCACCAAGAACACATACCCTGATTGAGACTTTGAGTCATCTGGATCAGTGCAGAAGATTGCATGCATGTAACATTTTGAAGAGAGCTCTTCTTCACTTCCTCCATAGAATAAAATCATATCCTTTGTTCTTTCAGATACTTGAGTATATTCTTAACTGCATTCCAATGAATCGATCAAGGGTTGCTTTGGAAACGGCTTGTTAAGCTAAGAGCCACGGCTACATCTGGTCTAGTTCTCAGCATCGCATACATGATTGAGCCAATGGCCGAGACATAAGGAATGTCTCGCATTGCATCCTTATCACGATGTGTTACTAGGCATTGAGTCACACTCAACTTGTTAGCTTTTATGATTGGCAATGAACCTTTCTTTGCCTGATCCATTCTGAAACGCTTCAGAATCTTCTCTAGGTAAGTGCTTTGACCAAGTGCTAGCAGACGCTTCGATCTATCTCCATAGATCTTAATGCCTAATATGTAGGCAGCTTCACCCATGTCCTTCATAGAGAATTTACTATTTAAATAATCTTTCATGCTATTCGTAAGATTCACGTCATTCCCTATTAACAATATGTCATCCACATATAGTACTAGGAATTCCACTAACTTCTCGTTCACTTTCTTATATATGTAGGCCTCTTCTTCATTTTGGAAAAATCCAAAACTTTTGATGACTTTATCAAATCGAAGATTCCATCTCCGAGATGTGCTTAGCCCAAAATATATCGAGCCCATTGGGGAACCCCAAGAGGAAGGTATGATGAGCACAACAGCAAGTTTTCCCTCAGTTATGAAACCAAGGTTATCAATCCAGTAGGAGCAAGGAAACACCTTAAAGGTGTTGCTAGCTGAACTTTGGCAGGGTGCACTACCGGTGCCAGCAGCAACGTGGAGACCTGCACAACACAACCACAGAACTTTGCCCCCAACTTGCGATGAGGTTGTCAATCTCACTGGTTTTGCTGAAAACAAAGGATGAAACGTATCGATTGGAAGAAAGTAATAGTTTGCAGAAAGTAAACAGAAAGCAGTAAACAGTTGATTGTAGATTGATGATAAAAGAAAGGACCGGGGTCCATAGTTCACTAGTGGTGGCTCTCCTTAAGACAGATGACATGTTGGGTGAACAAATTACAGCGGGGCAATTGACAAACATCGAGAAAGCATTGATGCATATACTACTCATCTTGACTCCTTTGATATTCTATTGGGCATTACAACATTATACATAGACCGTAATCCAACTGCATCTATGCCTAATAATCCACCTTCAGGTTATCATCCGACCCCCCCCCCCCAGTATTAAGTTGCAAGCAACAGATAATTGCATTACGCATTGCGTGTAAAGTAAACAATACGATTGTTCTATGAACAAAGGATTGTTGTTTTCTCCCTAGTAGCAACAACACATCTAGTACCTTAGAGATTTCATCACTTCCCTGATTACTAGAGGCTTGAACCCACTATTGAGCATAAGTACTAACTCTTGGAGTTGCTAGCATCTACTTGGCCAAGATAGCTACTAACAATAGAAAGCATGCAAGATCACAAATAACAAATACATGATAGAATCAATAATCAATCTGAAATAGCATCTCAATATCCATCGGATCCCCGCAAACACAACATGTAGGAATTACAAATAGATGATCTTGATCATGAACGGATCTCACAAGATGTAAACATGATAGCACAAAGGAGGAGAACCAGCCATCTAGCTACTACATGGACCCCGTAGTCCAGAGATGAACTACTCACGCATCACACCGGAGGCTTGCATGGTGATGAAGAAGGCCTCTAGGGTGAATTCCCCTCTCCGGCAGGGTGATGGGAAGAGCTTCAGATCCCTCTTGATCTAGGGATGGAGATGACAACGACTACAGACTCTTTCGTGGAATTTTGATCGGGTACTTAGGGTTTCTGTATTGGAGGCATCTTATAGGCGAAAGGGGAGGTCGAGGGGGTGCCAGAGGCGGCTAGACCACCCCCTGGCACGGGTCAGGCTAGGCCGCACGGCCAGGTGGTGCAGCGCCCCCTGGCCCCTCTCCGTCTCGTATTTTGGCTCCGGGTGTCCCTCAGTGAAAAACTGACTTTGGCTTTTGTCCCGTCCAATTCTGAGAATATTCATTTTCTAACTTTCCTGGAACGAAAAACAACAGAAAATAGGCAGCTGGCACTGTGGCTCTTGTTAATAGGTTAGTCCAAGAAAGTGTATAAAAAGTACTCCAAAGTATTGAGAAAACATAAGAAAGTAGATAAAACCAAGCATGGAACATCAAAAATTATGTATACGTTAGCAACGTATCAAGATGCTTGCTTTAGTCCATAAATGGACCTATGGAGCTTGCATACTTTACCAACATGCTCTGGATTAATAAAACCCTTTGGTTCCATCATATAAAACTCTTCCTCAATGTTGCCACTTAGGAAGGTGGTTTTCGCATCCATCTGCCATATCTCGTAATCGAAATATGCAGCAACTGCTAGTAGAATCTGAATAGAATTTAGCTTCACTATGGGAGATAATGTCTCTTCATAGTCAATTCCTTTAATTTGTTGGAAACCTTTTGCGACAAGTCGATCTTTGTAGACAGTGACGTTTCCGTCAGCGTCCGTCTTTTTATTAAATATCCATTTATTCTCGACAGTCTTTCGGCCTTCGGGAATGTCTACCAAGGTCCATACCTGATTGTCATACATGGACTTCATTTCAGATTCCCTGGATTCTCACCATTTATTGGGTTCAGGGCCTTCCATTGCTTCTGTATAGGTTGGAGGTTCATCATGTTCAACTAGCATGACGATGTTCACAATACAATTGTACCAATTAGGGGTGCCATGTTTTTTTGTCGACCTATCGAGTTTTATAGGTATATCCTCATGAGGTTCATGATCATCATCATTTTCTCCCACTTAAATTAATGAGGGTGGCTCTAGAACAGCTTCCGTTGTGACATTCGGTATTTTAAGATCAGGGTCGATAATCTCATTGAGTTATATCTTCCTTCCATTTACACCTTTCACGAGAAACTCTTTCTCGAGGAAGGTACCATTCTGTGCGACAAATGTTTGCGCTCAGCTTAGTTGTAGAAGGTATATCCAATAGTCTCCTTTGGATATCCTACAAATATGCATTTTTCCACTTTCGGTTCAAGTGTGTCAGGCTGTAGTTTCTTAACGTAAGGCTCACATCCCCAAACCTTCAGAAAAGACACCTTTGGCTTCGTGCCACGCCATATCTCATAAGGCCTTGTCTTCAAAACTGTGATTGGCATCCTATTTAAAATGAATGTAGCAGTCTCTAGTGCATATCCCTAGAATGATACATATAAGTTGGTGAGGGACATCATAGACCGTACGCTATACAACTGGGTAAGATTACATCATTCAGACACATCATTACGCTATGGTGTTCCAGTCGGTGTAAGTTGTGGTACAATACCACAAGCCTCCAAATGTGTGCCAAATTTGTAGCTCAAATACTCGCCCCCTCGATCAGTACGAAGGTGCTTAATTTTCTTGTCGAGTTGATTCTCAACTTCACTCCAAAATTCTTTGAAATTTACAAAGGTTTTAGACTTGTGCTTCATTAAGTAGATATAACCGTATCTACTCAAATTGTTAGTGAAGGTGACGAAGTAACAATAACCATTGCGCACGGAGATAGAGGCAGACCCAAAAATTTATCGAAGCCTAGGCGCACCACAAGGCACACTACAAGAAAAGTTGTTTTTTACAACGGACGATTTTCGTGGTTGAAAGCCCGTTTTTTGTGGCTAAAAAGTCTTCTACAACGGATGCCCATCGTGGTAAAAGCCCCTTCAGAAAAGAATCTACCATGGTTTTTTTCTTGACCGTGGCGGTTCGCACCCTTCAGCCACGAAAACTTGTTCCATCGTAGATCTGTTCACTAGCCACGTTGACTGCTGACGTCATACAAAATGCCACGTGGCAAACACTGTTAATAACCAGTTACCACCATTAACGGCCATGAAAACCTTGGTAGAAGCCAGGCCCAGCCAAGGCCTGCTCACAATTAAGTGGGTCGGCCCATCAAGAGAGCCCAATAAGATTACAACCCTTTACTGTTTCGTATGACACTGTTTGAAATGGGCCCAAAGATGTGGCCAGGAGCGGCCCGTGAATGTCAGGCCCGTTAGTGTTTCGGCCTACAAAAGCCCATAGTTTTCGAACACTGTGCGGCCCGTTAATAGTCTGCAACAAGTAGGCCCGATACTGTTAAAGCCCACTTTCAGCCCGTCACTGTTCTCACAGCTCGTCATGGGCCGCCTACGAACGGCCCACTTTTGAGAAGGTCTGATACTGTTCTGGCCTTTTACTATTCTGGCTCGTTACTGTTCTGGCCGTCTACTATTCATGTCCGTCAATGTTGTGGCCCTTTACTGTTCATGCCTATTACTATGCTTACCGCCACTATTACGCTGCCATCGCTTTATGGCTGCTACTGCTCATCTGCTTTGCTTTTCCGGTCTATTCTTTCGGCTCATATCGGCTGGGTTGCTACTGTTCTGGTCTGCTGGTGTTTTGGCCTGCTACTATTTTGGCCTGTTACAGTTTTGACATGTTACTGCTTTGCATGTTACTGTTTTGGCATGTTACTGTTTTGTCCTGTTACTACTCTACCTAGTTGTCGTTACTGTTTTGGTAATTATGAAGGCCATGCAAATATCATAAAAGGAGTATAATTAGCGATCATATTTTACTATTCATGGAAGGCACAATAAAAGAAGGGCAAATAACAAAACCCTATACAATTACCTGATCGACCTGGCTGACACAGTTATGGTACCGCCATTCATGGACAATGTCAACTAAATGCCTACATGGCCTATGCGAGTTATCTAGATATTACATCAACAGTAAACTTCTTAAAAATATTACATAATATGAACAAAAAGGAAAGAAAATTCAGCATTTCAGTTGTCAATCAAGTTGATAGCAGAGTCCTCAATTTGCTTTCTCAATCCATCAACTGCATCTCCCTTTGAGTGTGACAACTACATTGGAAAACCACCTTGAGACATGATCTTGGAGTCTCCTCTTTGGTAGCGATAGCAATAATTGCAGTCTGAAACTAACTAATAATAAGTTAATACAGCAAAGAAGACAAACTACTCATAGCTAAGAATGAGCCAGATAGGAATTATAACTGCATAATACGAACATGTAGAGCAGGAATGCAAACCATGAATTAACTATATAGTAGAGGATAGTTATGTTGTTGCCTAGGACGAACCAGAACCAGATACGAGATATAATGGTGTGGCTTGTGAACCTGTAGAACAGGACAAACAAACATTAGACAAGTATGCCAACAATGAAATGAGCAATCAAACAAAGTGTTTCTTAGAATTTCAGTATAAACTAGCCAGGTCATTTCAGCAAATATATATGGAAGCAGTGGTATCTCCTAGAATGCAAGAGTCGTTGGGTGACTCGGAATTTTCGGTGAGCTACACAATGGCATGTAGTTACTGTCGTAGCTAAGCATGAACCACATAGAAATTATAACCACATCATACCAGAACTTGTGAGCAGGAATGGAAAACATGAATGAACTATATAGTAAAAAATAATTATGCTGTTGATTAGGACGAACTAGCACCAGATACAGAAAATATATAATGGCCACTATAAGAAAAGTTTCCTTCCATAATGAATTGGCCCGACGGTCGTTGTAGAAGGCGCGTCTTCCGCGACGACATTCTCGGCTTGTCCGTGGCCGATGGAAAACTTTTTTTCCGGTTTCGCGGCCCTCTACTACGATGGATCTGCTAAAAACATGGAGGAAGCTCGGCCAACGCGTGGCAGAAGCAAGATTTTCGTTTCCTCGCGCGATGTTGAC
Organism: Avena insularis; assembly: GCA_023614405.1. Taxonomy (NCBI): domain Eukaryota; kingdom Viridiplantae; phylum Streptophyta; class Magnoliopsida; order Poales; family Poaceae; genus Avena; species Avena insularis. Next base: position 19,771 of record JAJUPC010000534.1, on the reverse strand, counting down.
TTGCCGAAGTCTTTTGAGGCGTGTGGGTCCCGGACGTTAGTGTCTCTAGCGGACCATACTTTTCGGTCGCGCCTCCTTGATTTGAACTCGATAATGTAGCTCGAGGCATCTGGCGTTTAGTCAGGCTGCTAGGTCCCACATGTCAGCCTCTCATTAGAAGGATCGTGTGTATGATGGAATTTTTTTCCTTGGCTCGCGCTACCCCGTTCCGAGTTGATAGCGCTGCTCGACGCATCTACCATTTAACAAACCTCCTGAGCCCCACATGTCATCCTCTCATTAGAAGAAACGTGTGTATGATGGAATTTTTTCCTTGGCTCGCGCTACCCTGTTCTGAACTTGATGGCGCTGTTCGATGCATCTACCATTTAATCACGATGCTGGGCCCCACATGTCAGCCTCTCATTAGAAGGATTGTGTGTATGATGGAATTTTTTTCCCTTCGCTCGCGCTACCCTGTTCCGAAGTCGATAGCGCTGCTCAATGCATCTACCGTCTAATCAACCTCCTGGGACCCACATGTCATCCTCTCATTAGAAGAAACGTGTGTATGATGTAATTTTTTTCCTTCGCTCGCGCTACCCCGTTCCGAGTTGATAGCATTGCTCGACGCATCTACCGTTTAACCAACCTCTTGAGCCCCACATGTCATCCTCTCATTAGAAGAAACGTGTGTATGATGGATTTTTTCCTTGGCTCGCGCTATCCTGTTCTGAACTTGATAGCGCTATTCGATGCATCTACCATTTAATCATGATGTTGGGCCCCACATGTCATCCTCTCACTAGAAGAAACGTGTGTATGATGGATTTTTTACCCTTTGTCGCGCCTTTGTGTTCCGAACTTGATAGCGTTGCTTGCTGCATCAGCCGTTTATTTAGGCCGATGCATCCCTTATGTCAGCCTCACATTAGAAGAATCGTCGGTATGATGGAAGTTTTTTCTTCTCTAGCGCTACCCTGTTCCGAACTAGATAGCGTTACTCGACGAATCTGCCGTTTGCTCACGTAGCTGGGTCCCCCATTTTAGCCTCTCATACAAGAAATGTATGCATGCTGAACTTTTTTCTCGCTCGCGCCTCCCTGTTTAGAACTGGCAACGTTGCTCGATGCAACATCTGTATAAGGTCGCACTCCTGGGTCCCATATTTCAGCCTCTTATTAAAAGAAACGTATACATGCTGAACTTTTTTCTCGGTCGCGCCTCCCTATTTCGAAGTAGCAACGTTGCTCGATGCAGCATCTGTATAAGGTCGCGCTGCTAGGTCCCACATATCAACCTCTCTGTCAATGAAACGTGCATATGATGGACTTTTTTTGGCCATGTCCGCTGTTTTGACCTTGGAAACTTGCTGGCTCCCAGATATCAACCACCTCTGTGCAGGAAATGTGTCTATGCTGGGTCCCAGCTGACAACCTCTATTTGAAAGAAATGTGTGTATGTTGGACTGTTTTTTCGAGTCCCAGATGTCAGCCTTAGAGTACAAAAAATGCTCAGAAAGGCCGAATTAAAAAGATTCTAGGCTAACTCGGGGCGGATGCCCTATTCGTCATGGCTTATATTCCATGGGCTCACTCCTAAATTGAATGGGCTACGGTCGGTGGCCACACGAAAAGGCCGAATTAAAAGGTATTGGGATATGCTTGAGGCTGATAGGTTAATTTGTGGGCTATGCTTGGGCTTGCTGGGTCCAACACGTGAGCTTTTTTTCAGTCGCGTCCGCTGTTTTCATCGTGGCAGCCATGTATGGTCTTACTGCTGGGGCCCTTATGTGAGCCTCTCTGGCATGTTCTGGCTTGTGGGTCCCTGATGTAGCCTTGTTTGTTCTGTATGGTGGGTCCCCGATGCGAGCCTCTCTGTACAAGTATTTAAACTTTTTTTTTGAACCCACCCTCAAAACAAACTCCAGGGACGCTGCATGCTGGTGGGTCCGTGATGTCAGCCTCTCCGTAATGTGATATTGCTAGGAGAAAAAAATGTAAACCCAAGATACACACAGAAACACACACACACAAAGGCGATTCGAATAGAAGACCTTCAAATCAAATAAACGTAAACTGAGTGCCAAATACAACAAAGATATTTATGGAAAAAATATCATTAAACTTTTATTAATACTACAACTTCTGTATTAGTCTTCTTAAAATATTTTGTGTGTCAATGTTTATCTCTTTTAAAATATAAAAGGGCAGCTCTCTGATACATTGCAAATGTATCTATAATTTTTGATGTTCCATACTTGGTTTTATCTACTTTCTTATGTTTTATCCACACTTTGGAGTACTTTTCATATAATTTCTTGGACTAACCTATTAACAAGAGCCACAGATGGGCTTGCCTGTTTTCTTTGCTTTTTGGTTCCAGGAAGTCAGAAAATGAATATTCTTGGAATTGGACAGGACAAAAGCCAAAGTTACTATTTTCTCGGAAGACTCATGGAGCCAGAAGGAGAGTCGGAGAGGGGCCACAGGGTGGCCACACCCCCCTTGGCACAGGCCAGCCCAGGCCGCGCCAGGGCATGGTGTGGGCCCCCTGGCTGGCCACCGACCTTGCCTCCTTCGCCTATAAGAGCCTCCCGATACCAAAACCCTAAATAATCAATCAGAAATCCACGAAAAGTTCCACAGCGCCGCCACCACCGAAGGGGAGATTCGGGGGATAGAAAGTCTCTGTTCCGGCACCCTGCCGGGACGGGGAAGTGTCCCCGGAGCCATCTCCATCGATCTCCACCACCATCTCCATCACCATTGCTGATTCCTAGGATGAGGAGGGAGTAGTTCTCTCTTGAGGCTAAGGGTTATACCGGTAGCTATGTGTTCATCTCTCTCTCTATGCATGATCATATTGTGATCATGAGCTTGTAATCTATAGATCTACCTTGCTACTCAAGTGCTTAATAGATCTCTGCTCTCCCCATGTGAGTGAAAGTGACAGCATGCACACCATGGTGGCACTTAGGCTAGAGATTGCAAATACTTGTTATGAGTTATATTTGGAGTTGGATGTCTTTATAAAATTGTGGTGTTTGTTGGACTCATCTTGTACTCAAGGTGACAGTCACTACTAGGAAATTGGCCTTTAGTGGCGCACCTGGAATCATCATCCGTGGCGCACTAGCAGTGCCTGGCGCCACGGCTGACTATCTCTTAGCCGTGGCGCACCGCCTAGTGCGCCACTTGTGTAGACAGTGTAGCGCACCTGCTAGTGCGCCAAATATGTTTGGGCAGGTGCGCTACCCCTGGGATCTTCTGTGGCGCACTACCAAGTGCGCCACTAAACTTCCATAGTGCGCTTTAGGTGTAGTGCGCCATGTATGCCACAGATGTATTTTTTGTTTTTTTTTAATTTCCGAGCCAGATTATATGCAATACAGATTATATACAATATTACAGCAGATATGCACACACATATACAAGATATACAATTATATATATAAATAATCAATATGAAAAACAAGATTGAAACAAATACATATAGATAAGTCTCATACATGAATACATAGTCTAAGTTAATTACATTGTTTCGATCATGTTACAAAGTAGTAGTTGGTGACATGCGAATACATGTGTCGATCGAACAAGTTAGAGCTCGGAAGCTCGCTAGACATCTAAACTAGCTAGCTAGACACAAACGCGGGATAAATAACCAAAGAAGATAAGCATGATCACCGCCGCGACGAAGGTGTAGGTCTTCATCCGGTTCCTTGTCCTAACTCCCGCTAGATAGCGCGTGTATCTAGCTTCCACCTCGGCCATAGTGTTGTACCCTTTGTAGCTATTGCCGCTGAAACGGTGCACCTGTCTCCGGCAGTCTTCCCAATCATCGTAGACTCCGGGAACCCGTCCCTTGTACACGACGTACCACGCCATCTATAAGTTGACAATAATAATTAACCGATGATTGAAAAAAACATATATAATTAAAGTCGCACATGAAGATACACTTATAGAAAGTACTCCTAAATCAAAAAGACCAAACTCAAAAAGCATGCCTCATATATAACTAGGTTGTTCGACACAGGAATATGCTACGATGGAACTGTTCGCCAAGTAGGATGCACAACACTGACCTATGCATAGCACAAGGCGAACAATCCCATCGCAGCACATTCACATATAGTGTGCCACGACATTTCAATCATCGGCATTATTCTCGAAAAAGACCAAAGTAACTCAAAAAGCATGCCTCATATATATACATAGGTCGTTCGACACAGGAATATGCTACGACGGAACGGTACACCAAGTAGGATGCACAACACCTGGACTTGTGCATAGCACAAGCATAATCCCATCGTAGCACATTCACATATATAGTGTTCCACGAATATTTAATGATAGGCATTAGTCTGGAAAAAGACCAAAGTAACTCAAAAAGCATGCCTCATATATATACATAGGTCGTTCGACACAGAATATGCTACGATGGAACCGTGACGCCAAGTAGGATGCACAACACTGGACTTGTGCATAGCACACATGCATAATCCCATCGTAGCACATTCACATATATTGTGCCACGACATTTCAATCATCGGCATTATTCTCAAAAAGACCAAAGTAGCTCGAAAAGAATGCCTCATATATAACTAGCTAGGTCGTTGATTACAGAATATGCTATGACGGAACAGTTAGCCAAGTAGGATGCACAATTCCGGACTTGTGCATATCACAAGGCTAACTATCCCGTCATAGCACATTCACATATATTGTGCCACGACATTTCAATCATCGGCATATTCTAAAAAGACAAAAATAACTCGAAAAGAATGCCTCATATATATACATAGGTCGTTGGATTAGAATATGCTACGATGGAACGGTGAGCCAAGTAGGATGCACAAGACCTGGACTTGTGCATATCACAAGGCTCACAGTCCCATCGTAGCACATTCACATATATAGTGTGCCACGACTTTCAATCATTGGCATTATTCTCGAAAAAAGAGTAAGGAAAAAAAGAAGAACCAAATTGAGCAAAGGACCAAAGAGTAAGCAAAAAAACCAAGCATTGATTGATATATAATAATAATAAGCAAAATAAGTTCACTTGTCGTCCACACACACACAAAGGTCATCTATAGTTTGTAACTATAACTAGGCCAACATCAAGCCTTCTGGCTCGGCTTAGGGAACGGGAGGACGCCCTGTCTCGTCATGAACTTCCTATAGTCACCCTGCATCTCTAGGCGATCTTCTATGTCACGGTTATTCGGGATATTTCCTCCGTAGAAGATCCTCAAGTCATGACATCACGAAGATGATTACCCCAAATCGCTGCTGGATGCGATACATCTCTTGTCTAATATCCGAATCATTGATCTTGGTCTTTGCTTCGCCCACTGCTTGAGATGATCCGCAGAGAATTCCTGGTCAAGTAGGAACGCCTCATGTGATGGAGTGCGAGTAGGCTTCCTTCTTCTGTTTTCCGCTGCTTCCGTGGGGAACTCCGTTACGTGGTTTAAGACGTGCCTGCCGAACTTGACCTTCTTACGCACGAAGCTGGTGCCTTCCGTCGAGGCAAAGCCAGTGAGAGCATCATCCAGAACTTCCTTGATCTTGTCGTAGTTTTTCTTATTTTCTAGACTCCCCGAGTCGAAATACGTGGCGTGGGAATGCTTCGGCGATAAGGAGATGAGCGTGCAGTGTTCATCTCTGTGCAAAAAATTCAAATGGAATGTGTTGGAAAAAGAATGATGATGATCTAATAAAGCCAATCGACGGTGACGAGTGAATAACGACTTACTCGGGAAAGTAAGGCACGAGAATGTATTCCTTTGTCTTATTCACCACGAGGATTCTTTTTAGGTACGAGGCCACGATACGTCGTTTGGCGGGGGAACCCAAGCAGCCGTCGCGCATGTAGTAGGGGTCCACTATAGCGATGCCCGGTGTCTTCTCTCTAATGATTTGCGTGGCCAGGCTGAGAGAAAACAGACGGACCATGGTATAGTGCAGCGGGTATAGGTGGAACATATTGAAGATGTCCTCGAACCGCAGGAAGAACAGATCCTTGAGGCGGTCGAAGCCCAAGCCTGGTGGCACCTTAACCACGAATACCGGGTGCGAGGGATCTTTCTCCGATAGAAGGCGTCTCTCTATCATCAGCACGCTGTCATGCACACTCTGCAGTTCCAAACTGGCGAGCTTCCGCAAATTCTTAGGTAGCATGGGCTCACCCGCCACATGAATCCTCCACATAATACCCTCGGGTCTTGGTGGCCCGTCCCGAAATCTGATCGGATTCGCAGTTGTTGACGCCACCGGCTGGCTCGAGCTGCTAGATTTTCTTTTCCTGCCCTTTTTTCCTTTTGGAGAGCGGGCAGGCACCGCAATCTGAGCACTGGCCGCCCTCTGTAGTGTGTCTGGGCTTAGGCTAAAGGGTCGCTTGGTTGTATCAGCTGGCTCAGAAGGCGCAAGCTGGAGGCGTCTCGAGAACCAAGCAGGGCGCTTGGTGATAGTGGCTTTCTCTGTGGGGCCACCAGCTAGGTCTTCTTCGTTGCCAAACTGAGTGCTGAAGAAGTGATCATTCCAGTCTTCGTCGTCCTCGGCCGGATCCTGCGCCATGTGCATATCATCAACATGATCATCCGACCCACCGTGGAGGTGACGGCGAGGAAGGTTCTTGCCACCGCTTGTCGCTGCACGACGGTGCTGTTGTCTGTGGCGTGATGGCCCCCGCTGTCCCCAAACGGATCATGCTCTTTGGCCATAGCAAGAATAAGCCGAAGCAACTTCTGAGGACAGACGGCTCTTCTTCATCCGCTCCTGGGGGTTGAATGGGAGGTTCCAGGTCGTCGCAGCCCCTTAGCACCCGACTAATTTTAACCCTGTGCACGCTATCTGGCATCGGCTTTGAGTGGAACGTGCGCTGCAAGGGTTGAACGATGGTACCCTTGGCAACATCCCTCAGCTCGTTGTTCACGTAGCATAAGAGAGTGCAAGGAACATCCGTCTGCGGAAAACATGTACGACGTCGTCAGATTGAGATGCCATAAGAGTAATAGATGGCATGAAAGGCGGTAATTAAAGCAATTTGTTTACCGTGATGGCATCGAGATCGGCTAATGTCGACGCACCGCATACGGTGACGGGCGTGCAAGAGACGGAAGGGCTGCTTGATGGCGCGGTGCTGGCCGCCGGTGTATTCTCCCTACCGACGGGTGCTTGGAGCTCCGGTGCCGCCGCGACGATGGAAAGGGGGCACCAACATGTACTCCGGCGCTGCGGTGATGGCAGGGGGAGTCACCAACACTTGCAGCGCCGCGGTGCTAGCTGGCGGAGTCACGAACACGTAGTTCGCCGGATTCGTCGGCGCCGCGTTGTTCGAGTGGCTGCTGACCATGCTTGGAATCGGGCACGGCCCTACTCGACCACCCGCACTCCAGTTCGCTATTGACTCCACCAAGGTAGGCAGGAAGGACGTGAGGGTGATTGCCACGTTGTCTTGGACGATCTGCGGGATCCGCGCCACTTGTGCCTTAAGTTCTTGAACCTCTCGGTTTTCCTCCTCGCTCCTTCCCGATGGCGCCACATGCGTCCTCGGCGGTGGACCAAAATGATCTACCCAATTCTTACCCGCGAGGCCGGCCAGACGGCCAGCCGACGACGGCTTCTTCGTAACCGGCTCTATTTTCTTGGCCCGGTTCATCGCCCTGTTAAAAGGGTTATCCCACCGGGTGGCCGCCGTCGACCCCTGGGATGAGGAACCCTGGGATCCATGACTAGCAACAATTTCCTCCTCCTGCAGAAGAAGTAACAGTGAATCATTTAGATCATCGATTAGATTGCAATCGTGTTGATCCGTGGTAATTAGATTATACTTACCACAATTTCCTCGAATTCCTTCACCGCAAGATCCGCGGTGAGTTGTTTGGTTTTTGGGTCCACATGGTAACGGGCCCTGATGAAGTTTTGAACCTGCCCGGGTTCGAATTTAGCAAAGGGGTTTTCTATCCCCTTGGATCTATACTCTTCGTCCTCCTTATTCCATTTGGCCTCCGCGGTTCTGTATCCACCAGATCCGAGATGGTGATGACCTATATTCATCGCTCGCCGCTGCTTTCCCGATTACTATTGGCCAGGGGCTCTTCGGATTCACACCTCCTTGAACTCCAAACTGATCTTCGTGATCTGGGTCAATCTTCCGGATCTCCTCGAGACTTTTGCCTTCTTTATAGATCTTCTTCTTTATCCGGTTCTCCATGGCTAGGGCGGTGCTCATCTTTGTGAGGGCGGATTTGTTTACTGCTCCCATGATAATTTGTGTTCGATACTTAGCGGGAACTTGTATCTTATGCGGCTTCTCAAGAGGAGTGTGCGTAAGTGGCCATTATCTTTATGTCGGAGATTCTCGTGTTGATCGAGATGGTTGTCCGGTGATCGCCGCCACTTGCCCACCGCACTTTTGACGACAAGGGCGGGCTCCAAAGGAACCCCCGATGGGCTCACTTCGGTAATTTCTCCCTAACTGCCGACTGTTGGGCGCGGTCCTTCGGCTTCTTCTTCTTCTTAGGAGGGTTGCTACCACTCCCTGTGCCCTCGCCGCCATCAGTGGTTTCATCGTCCGCCGTTCCTTTGGCTTCTTCCTCCGCATCTTCCATCTCATCATCCTCGCTCTCCTGGGGATGGTATTCTTCATCGCTCTAGACGCCGTCCGCCTCGAATGTCAATTTTTTATTCGGAGGTCTGAGTTCTCCTTCAGCGCTGATGCGCTTAGAACATCCAGCCTCGTCGTTGTCACACATCTTTGCACTAATAAAAAAAATAATTGGTTAAATGCACGGAAAAATCCGGCATGACCTTTGCTAATTTTCTTAAACTAGGAGTGCCCGATTTACAAACGGAAGTTAATCAACATTCCGCAAAAATCGGGACTCATTTCATACAAGAACACGCATACACGACATAATAAAGTGCCTCATACAAGCACAATCACAATTTCAAGTGCTACAATTATATCACCACAGATTATATCACCTGTCATTGATGATAGCAAGCAAATACATGCAGATTATAGCACCTGTCATTATATGACAGCAAACAAATACACGTTTATATGACAACAAGTATCTTATATGACAACAAATAACTTATATGACATCAAATATGACAGCAAATATGGTCAGATTATATGACAGCAAGTTTTCACCATCTATTTTCAAACCAGGAGCATTTTAAACCAGGAGCATTTTAGATCAGCACTAGCAAATATGGTCAGATTATCAGGAGAAGGAGTAGCTGGTCATATACAAGTATCAGGAGAAGGAGGCATCATCAACAAGAAATAGTAGATCCAGTATTAAGCCAGGAAGGATCAGTAGCTCAAGTATAAAAACTAGGATAGCAAGCTAATCAATTCGAAACACATCCACAACACATTTCAGCAACTTGTGCAATACTAGGTAAATATCCATTCCTATGATCAATTATAGCATCTGTTCTATTATGAAAAGATTTTTTAAAAGGGGAAGCTCTCAGTCTTCCATAGAAATTCTATGCAAGGCTCATCATAGAGCTTTGGAGCACTCAAGCATCTGTTCTTATTTAAATCTTGTGCCTCAGCCTTTGCATCATAGGCTGGAACCAGTTACACACATAAATCATCAAGAACAAATGACCTTTGACCAGTTACATTAGTCAAAGTAGTAGAAGATCATATTCACTATGGTCATGCTGTTGTGCACCGGTTAATAAGGTTCCACAGTAGCAATCTGATAACTAATAAGGCCACTATAATTTAAGCTCATTTGCAAGCAAGTACAAATATCACATAAATCATCTTCCTAGACAAATAGTTTAGGAATCATTGATAAGGTCACCTTATTTACATAAGATAATATGTGCTTATAGCCTCAGTCTATGCATCCTTGGCACGGGAAATATTTCCGGTCATTGTAACACAGATAAGCCATGCTACCCAGCTGGTGCTGTGCACACTCTAGGTAGAGGCACCACAACAACAACCAGTGCATTAGATCTCACTAGAGCCAGACACTATACCCATTTCATTATGCAGCAGAGATCAATTAAATGAATTTAATCATCTTCCTAGACAAATAGTTTAGGAATCATTGATAAGGTCACCTTATTTACATAAGATAATATGTGCTTATAGCCTCAGTCTATGCATCCTTGGCACAGGAAATATTTCCATTTGTAACACAACAAGAAGCCATGCTACCCAGTGGTCTTTGTGCACACTCTAGGTAGAGGCACCACAACAACAACAGTGCATTAGATCTCACTAGAGCGGACACTATACCCATTTCATTATGCAGTGAGATCAATTAAATGAATCTAATCATCTTCCTAGACAAATAGTTTAGGAATCATTGATAAGGTCACCTTATTTACATAAGATAATATGTGCTTATAGCCTCACTATGCATCCTTGGCCTGGAAATATTTCCGGTACCGTAACACAACAAGAAGCCATGCTACCCTGGTGCTTGTGCACACTCTAGGTAGAGGCACCACAACAACAACCAAAGGCATTAGATCTCACTAGAGCCAGACACTATACCCATTTCATTATGCAGCAGAGATCAATTAAATGAATCTAATCATCTTCCTAGACAAATAGTTTAGGAATCATTGATAAGGTCACCTTATTTACATAAGATAATATGTGCTTATAGCCTCAGTCTATGCATCCTTGGCCTGGGAAATATTTCCAGTCCAGTATAACAAGAAGCCATGCTACCAAATTGGTGTCAGTGCACACTCTAGGTAGAGGCACCACAACAACAACCAGTGCATTAGATCTCACTAGAGCCAGACACTATACCCATTTCATTATGCAGCAGAGATCAATTAAATGAATCTAATCATCTTCCTAGCCACCAATCTAGAAATCATTTCATCTCTACAATCATTCTACCTAGCTTATGATCAGCTAAGGATAACCACCTTAGTATGTCTTTGACTCAAGATAAAACCTCAGCCTTTGCACCATTTGCTAGCCAAGTAAGTGAGCAAGATATGTTTTTGATCAATTTATGAGAGTAGGGTTGCTGTAGTAATACACATTTGATAGACAACAATTAAATGCATCCAGAATCTATTTGTAAGTCACACAAGTACATCACAGCCAATAGAAAATCCTTAATAAAACATATACACCATGCTGGACCATAGCCCATGTATTTGGGTGATCAAGTGATTTGCAAGAAACATCCCCTACACATAAATAGAAGTAAATCATAGAAAGTTGGCATGCCTATAATTATCTGGACTAGTACATGCCTATAATTATCTGGACCATGAACCCTAACTTCCTTCTAGTTCATACTCCTAGTCTCTGGTAATGGTAACAGAGATGAACCAGAACCATGAACCATGAACCCTAACTGCTGGAGACAGGGGGAGAGAGAGGGACAGAGGGAGAGAGGGATAGAGGGAGAGAGAAGGAGAGAGGAGGGAGGCGACTCCGGCGTGTCCGAGGCCACCATCTGAGAGGGAGAGAGAGGACAGAGGGAGAGAGAGGGAGAGGGGAGGCGACTCGGCGTGTCCGAGGCCACCATCTGAGAGGAGAGAGGGCGGAGGGAGAGAGGGAGAGAGGGAGAGGCAGGGGAGGCGACGCTCACCACGGCGGCGGACGGCGGGGCGACGGCGGTGGCCTCCACCTCCTCGAGCGGCGCGAGATCCTCCTCCTCCACAAGCGCGCGAGATCCTCCTCCTCCTCCTGGCGGCGCGAGATCCTCCTCCTCCTCGAGGCCTTGGCAGCGGTGGCGGATCGACAGCCTGAGGCGGTGGCGGATCGAGAGCGATGTGGCGGTGGCGGTGTCTGTGAGATGCGGGATGAGAGGCGGGTCGACGTGGCATCATGGGTTGACTAATCCAACCCACATAGGCGTAGCGCACCCTGGCCAAGTGCGCTACGGATAACCGTAGCGCACTTGGCCAGGGTGCGCTACGCCTATGTGGGTTGGACTACCAGATAAGAGGGCGGCCACCCCACTAGTTAACACTAGTACTCTCTTATCCCACTGGTTCTGCCCCTTAGCTCTATTCTAAACTATGAGCACCTGTGTTGAATCCTGGTGCTCCACTTTTTTATTTTTATTTTAAAAATACTTTTAAATGTTCCAAAAAATGCCCATAAGTGGTGATATATGCCATACAAGTTTTGTTTTGTTTTTAAAATACTTTTAAATATTCCAAAAATGCCCAAAAGTGGTGATATATGTCATAAAAGTGGTGATTCAAAGTATAACTAAATTTCATAATAATTTGTCTATTAATATTACAATCTTTTTCGACCACGCGTTTTACAATATTTTTGGAGCTAGCGTTTTACAATCTTTTTTCCCTTCTTTGTCGCGGTTAAATAATTTAGCCCCGGCACTTTAATGTTTCTTCTTTCAAACGGGCTACCTTTTTTGGGTAGGGTTGTCCTTTTTCTTCTTGTGATGTATGTTGCTGCATCGTAGTCGTCGTCATCTTCAATCTTTGGATCGCTGTACTGGTCGAAGTCTTGCTCATTGGCGACTCCATCCATTCCGATGATGTTTCTTTTTCCTCTCCTCACGACAACACGGCTAGGCTTTGTCGGGTCGATAATAAAAAAACATTGGTCCACTTTGGTAGCCAGTACCCACGGTTCATTTTTCGCGGCCACGTTTGCACCGACGGCCTTGGATTTGGCTGCTTCGGGTATAACCATGGTTGTGAAATACCGGTCTTCTCTTTCGCTCTTTGCCCATCGACACGGAACATCGGCACCTTTTCTCCATAGTAGTCGAGCTCCCGGATCTCCTCGATTCTTCCAGTAGAATCTTTCCTTCACGTTGTCATCGGTGTAGAATTCGGCGTTACGCTGAGTTCTGATAATCACACTTGTTGTCCTTTTCCTCCGTGTAGAATGTGTAGTCGTTGATATCATACGCTGATAGGTCACCAGGTTTTGCATCGGTCCTGCGACAAGGTGAATATGATATTTTCCATGTCAAGAATGCGGCGGGGATTATCAAGGAGGCGTCTGCCTAAACCAATGCGTGAAATCTAAGTTGTGCTCTTTGATTATTTCTCCTGCGTCCTCTGTATTCCCGGTCCTTTGTACTTCTTCTCGATTAACCTTTTGTGCTTGTACCCAAGGATCGACCAGTTCTAAATGTTGTAGCGCGAGGTTTGCTCGATCAAAGTCTGCGGCGTCGAAAATCGAAATGCGCATGCGTATCGGCGACCCTCTCGGTGACCAGATCCGTCGAGCTTGCCAAGGTGTCATCGCGGGAAGACCGACGGGTTCTCGATGTCTAGATAATTCATGCAGAAAGAGATGCACTCTTGACGGAAAGCCCTTGGCTATGCTTCCATCTGGGCGGGACCTGCGACGTATCCTTTGATGTGTCCGTTCATCCTTTCGAACGCCATCATGCTGCGGAGGAACATCGGCCCGAGTTGTACGATGTCCTCCACGACATGGACCAGCAGATGCACCATAATATCGAAGAATGCGGGTGGGAAGTAGACCTCAAGCTCACATAGTATCACCACGATCTCCTCCTGTAGCCTTCCGAGCTGATTCAAGCCAATCGAATTCCTAGAGATGACGTCGAAAAGCTTGCATAGGCCAAGTAACGTTTCACGGACGTGCTCGTCCATTATCCCTCTAAGTGCGACCGGAAGTACCTGCGTCATTAGCACGGCACAGTCGTGAGACTTCATGCCACTGAACCTCTGCTTCGCCTCGTCTAGGTATCTGCTTATCTTGCCCGCGTAGCCGTAAGGAAATTTGACTCCTAGAAGGCACTTGAAAAACTGTTTGATCTCATCCTGGATTAGAGTGAAGCAAGAAGGAGGGCAGTAATATTCGTTCTTCTTGAACTTTTTACCCTTCCGACGACCTTGTGTCGTCTCCGACTCATGATCATCGTCATCTTCCTGATCATCAGGAGTAGTGCATCCTCCGTGAAGCTCCTTCCGGATACCCAAGCATATCAGGTCGTGCCTTGCTTTCGGACCATCTTTCGTCCTATCTGGCATGTTGATTATGGTGGCGACCAGACTCTCGCACACGTTTTTCGTGATATGCATGATGTCGAGGCTATGAGGCGTGCGGAGAAACTTCCAGTATGGCAACTCCCAGAAAACATACCTTGTTTTCCATACCTTCATCAGCAGCTTGTCTTGTTGCTGCCTCTTTCGCTTCTTTCCAGGCTTAGGACAATCTTTCTAGTTTTTCAGCAACTCTTCCACTTCTTCGCTGCTCCTACGCTCTGGGATTCCTCGGGTCTTTGATTTGCCATCGAACAGGTCTCCACGTTTTCTCGATGGATCATTCTTGCCGAGCCACCTCCGGTGCGCCATGAACACGGTTTTCGATGACCCTGGATCTTTCTCTAGTTGGAGATAGCTTGTGTTATCCATGCACCTAACGCATGCGCAGAATCCTTGGATAACCTGCCCGAGATATACCCATAACCTGGATAGTCTTGCACCGTAGTGACCAACGCGGCTCTCATAGTGAAATAATCTTGCGACGGCGTCGTAAGTATTGGCTCGATTCCCATAACGTGGCTAGCTCCTCTTTCAACGGCCGAGATCTGATTGATGTTGGTACCAGGTTGTTTCGCCCTTGAATTAGCATACTCATTTGTATGTACTTCTTCTTCATGCACAACCATGGAGGAGGTTGTACATCCATACAAACACGGGCCAAGTCTGTGCGTGCTGCTCGCTACCGAGCGGATTGAGTCCATCGGTGCTCGCACCAAGCCCGATGTTCCTCGAATCTCCACGAATTCTGGGAATTCGAGGTCCAATGCTTTCATCGGCTAGCATCGAAGGGTGCGTCGGCAGCTCATCCTTTTCGGGTCATCATCATCTCTGGCTTCTTCCTTTCCGCATGCCATCGCGCAGGCTTCGCTTCCTTAGGGTCCATGAAATAGCGGCAGACGAGGAGTGATAGGAAAGTACCATACCACTTTTCGAGGTGCTTACTTCCCTTTCTTGTATCGACTCACGCCGCACACCGGACATGTGGTTTTCTCCGTGTCCTCGCCCCGATAAATGATGCAATCGTTGATGCATACGTGATATCTAACGTGCGGTAGATCGAGAGGATAGACGATTTTCTTGGCATCCTCGATACTAGTTGGACATGTGTTCCCCTCCGGGAGACGATCGTGCCAGAATGCCATCATATCGTCGAAGCTTGCGTCGCTCAATTTGTGCTTTGCCTTCATCTCCATAGCCTTGAGCGTTACATTCAACCGGGTATCATCGGGCCTGCATCCTTCATACAATGGAGTAACCGCGTCTTTCTCAAGTTGCGCAAGCTTGGCTTTCTCTCTAGCGGCAGCCCTGGCGTTACTAAATCGCTTGAAGCAGCTCTTGCACATAAGGGTCCCGCCCAGCGACATTGTTCCATCGCCGTCCGCTCCTCCGGCATCTAGATCATCATCATCCCGGTCTGCTTCCGCACCTTCACCATCTCCAGGAGACTCTTCATCATCTCGCCCGTTCTCGCCGTGATGATGATCATCGTCATGTTGGCCACCTTCTTCACCGTCTCCATCATCTACGTCATCGCTTTTCCAACGAGTGTATCCATCCATGAAACCATGGCGGGCAGGTGCGCCTACAGATTCCCAGAATCTGGGTCGATCACCCAGTTGAGTTTGCATCTTCTGCACGGACATCTTATATCTGTCTTGTTATTTCGTATCATGTCGGCCGTCGCACATTTCAAAAATCTAGCCACAATGCCTTCGCTCATTATGCGGACCATTTTTGCCTACACGATGTACACGGTACAATTTTGAAGTCTATTAGAACCACATAATGAATGCATGCATGCAATGGTCGATAGAAAATTTCGGCATGACCTATCCTAAAATTAGGACCTTTGCGAAATGCCAAAGTCTTGCCAAAATGGAAATGAATCAACATTTTGGCAAAACAAATGGCAACTTGTTCACATATAAACACAAGAGAGAGAGAGAGACCGATCCATACACACATGAACATATCATTATCCTCTCCATACACACATGCATGAGCATCATCGATACTCTCCATATACACACACATATGACCATCGATCCTTTCCACATACACACATCATGAGCATCGATCATCTACATACATATGAGCACAGCATCATCCATATACACATGAACACATCCTTACATGGACAACTTACCGATCGCGAGAAAGATGGAAAGGAGAGGTGCGCGCGTCGACCGGAGAAGGATAGATGAGAGACCGGAGACCTCCTCTATTACTTATGTAACATCCAAAGAAAGTTTTACATGCTAAAATTGGTGAATGTGTGGAGAAATTGAGGTGGGAAGGAGAAGATCCCGACTAGATCTAAGGAGGAAGAAGAAGGGGAAAGTGAAGTGTGGGGTGCATGGTGGATGTGGTCACACAATGTGCTGTCCTAAAGAAATCGACACATCCAGTGGCGCGCACACAGCCCTAGTGCGGCGCACTATGCCATGTGCGCCACGGATGCTCCTACATGGCGCACTAGGCAATCTTGCGCCTGAAGTTTGTGGCCGTTTCAGAGCAGAGGGGGGCATGCGCTTAGGCGTAGCGCACCAGCCCCATGTGCGCCACAGATGACCCTAACAACCGTGGCGCACATGACTATAGTGCGCTACAGATGTTTGGCGTGCGGCCCACAGGGCCCTGGCCCACACACATCTGTGGCGCACTATAGTCATGTGCGCCATAGTTGTTCTAGTTATTAGTAGGGCACTGCCCACAGGTGAGCCATGCCTGTTTTAGCCGTGGGGCACTTCAACCATGTGAGCCACGGATGTGCTGATTACCTATAGCCGTTTTCCTAGTAGTGAGTGTGGGGTTTCTAGATGGGAAAGATGAACTTTGAGGTGTGTTGTTATAGCCCTACCATCGATTAGAGTGTCCAACCAGAGAGTAGTTTAGCGTAGTATCATAAAGACGAATATATTTATATGAGAGAGTGTTCACTAGTGAAAGTATGATCCCTAGGCCTTGTTTCTAAGCATTGAAACACCGTTTGCAACTAGATCTGTTACATGTTTGCTTGCTTCCATCTTTATTCAGTTTTACTTTAGTCTTTCCATGCCATCAAGTTATTTTCTATCACCATTACCACTTATAATTATCCATACCACTTGTATTTCACTATCTCTTCGCCGAACTAGTGCACCTATACACCTGACAAGTGTATTGGGTATGTTGGGGACACAAGAGACTTCTTGTATCTTGATTGCAAGGTTGCTTGAGAGGGGATACCTTTGACCACTTCCTCCCTGAGTTCGATAAACCTTGGGTGATCCACTTAAGGGAAAACTTGTTGCTGTTCTACAAACCTCTGCACTTGGAGGCCCAACAACTGTCTACGAGAATAGAAGTGCGTAGACATCAAGCTATTTTCTGGCGCTGTTGCCGGGGAGGAAAGGTAAAAGGTATTCAAACCGGAGGATTAAATAAGAAGAACCTCCCACGGCAAACGCCTATTTTCTGGCGCCGTTGCCGGGGAGGTAAGGTAAAAGGTATTCACACCGGAGGATTAAAAAAGAAGAACCTCCCACGGCAAACGCCTATTCCCCGGTGTGAGTGCTCGAAGTTATTTCCTTTAGATTCTGAAATTTTGTCTTTTTGTTTCTTGTTTTCACTAGTTAGGCTTAATGGAAAACAACAACAAAATTAGAGAGCTTTATAGTATTTATCTTGAGTTAGGACATGAAGTGTTTGAAGAGAAAATTAAAAAACCTACGGAACTTTATTTGCATGCTAATAGCAATGTTGTTAGTATGAATTCTTTGGACACCATTATTGCAAATGCTATGGAAAATTCTAAGCTTGGGGAAGCTAGTTTTTATGAAAACAATCTTTTTAGTTCCCTAGCTTTGGAAGATAGCTATTCTATTGCTTATGATGATACCAAACCTCCAATATATGATGATTACAATGATGAATATGATATTTTCAGTCCACCTACTATTGAGGAGAAAATTAATTATGATTACAATATGCCTCCTATATTTGATGACTACGGTGACGAGAATAATAATGATAGCTATATTGTTGAATTTGCTCCCACTACAATTAATAAGAATGAATATGTTTATGTGGAGAGTATTAATTAATTTATGCATGTGGCTCATGATAAGAATGTTTCATGTGATAGTTATATTGTTAATTTTATTCATGATGCTACTGAAAGTTATTATGAGAGAGGGAAACATGGTTTTATGCATCTCGATAATATTAAGTTTCCCCTCTTTATGATGGAAGTCTTGAAGTTGCACTTGTTTTGCTTTACTATGCTTGTTGCTTTGTGCTTTCATGACTTGTTTATTTACAAGATTCCTATGCATAGGAACTGGGTTAGACTTAAATGTGCTTTGAATTTGCTTCTTGATGTTCTCTTTTACTTCAATTCATATTTCTTATGTGAGCATCTTCTCAAACTATCATGCCTAACTTAAAGGCGTGAAATAAAAGTACTTATTGGGAGATAACCCAAAAGTTTTAGTTGCGTATTGGAAGTTATTGCTTCAGCAATAACCACTCCTTATCCTTTTTATTTGCTTTTTGTGCCAAGAGTAACCTCTAATGAGAGAGAAGTAATGATTGGGAAAGTTGCTGTCCCAAAACAAATTTCTATGCTTCACCATAAAAATTCGTGTAAAATCTCTGAACGTCTTTTTGAGGCGTGAATTTTTGTGCTTCTGCCCCAGGTTGTTATATAACTTTCGTTAGTTCAACACTTTTTGATTTGAGCAACATGAGGTCTTCAAAAAAATTCGTCTTTACCTGCTGGTTTGTTTTGACAGATTTCTGCCATTATTTGCATTTGCTTCTTGTTGGTTCCTTTTTGAGTTCTTTTGGGGAATTGAGCTTTCTGAGGGAAGTGCTTCAGTAGCTAGTGTTATAATGGAAGTTTAATTGGTGTTAGAACTGACACTTAAGACTTATTATCTTGAGTGCACTAATGTTGCTAATAAGATTGTGTGAAGTTTTGTATGAAGGAAAAATTTCAGGTGTATGGAAGGAATGAGTAATGAGATGAAGGATGGACTAAAGCTCAAGCTTGGGGATGCCACGCTGTCACCCCAAGAAATATCCAACAAGTACAAGCGTCAAAGCTTGGGGATGCCCAAGGCATCCCCTTCTTCATCAATAAAAATCCCAGGTTTCTTCCAAACGCTTCATTTTTATTGTTTAGTGCACAGTTGTGTTGTTCTTGGAGCGTCTTCTTATTCATTTTTGTTTTGGTTTTCATTTTCTTTGGTTTGCTTAGTTTTCTGAATAAACTGGTTGGACCCCCTCTTTCATACATTGGTTCACAAATAGTTTGGTTTGGTTTGGAAAAGAGTAGGAAAGTTTATGCTTATGTGGTAAAAAGAGCTTGTTATTGACTGTGGCCTATGCTTTGTCATGCCATGCTTGGTATTGTTTTGGCCTTATGCTTAGTATTCTTTGCTGTAGCATGACTTGTTATAAACAATTGAGATTGCTTAATGTGCCTTGGATGAATCATGCGTTGTTTTAGCATATTAAAGCATAGTATAGTGGTATTCTCCTTTGATGCTTTATTTGGGTTGACTTGGCACATGCTCACACCATGTTATGACTATATCAAATCACCATAGCCTTTATGATCCTTTAGTTTTCAACTTGTAGTATCACTTTATGCTTTGATCAATGATGTTTTGTCGCTCTGCATGATTATGGCCATTATTGCTCTCTTAGTTTGTCGCTCCCAGTCTTTTGCTAGCCTCCACAACCAAGTATGAGTTCCACTCATGCATCCAACTCCCTAAACCAAG